>CAEFZY010008608.1:0-123720 GCA_903066815.1 Brachyrhaphis roseni | reverse complement strand
AAGGTACAACAGAGTATTAGGACCATGCTAAGAAAATAAAATTACGAGAATAAAATCATAAAATTAAAAGTTATAATATTGTAAGAATAAAGTCACAATATTACAAGAATAAAGTTGTAGTATTATGACTTTACTTTGGTAATATCCTCACTTTATTCTGGTAATATTATGACTCATTATACTAGGACTATAATCTTATTTGATTTCAACATTGTCCTATTATGATTTTGTTGTAGTAATATTATGAGTTTCTTGTAATACTATGATTTTATTTTTATAATACTATGACTATTCTGAAAATATTATGACTATTCTTGCAATACCACAGCAGCAGTCTCGTATTATTTTACTTTATTTTAGTAAATTTTATACCCATAATACTGACTTGATTAATCACGCAATATTACAACTTTATTCTCATAATTTAAGTTTTAACTTTTTTCTTTGTATGGCCCATACTCTTGTATTTATTCATAAACACCTGCGACCTTATTTTCAGAAATGTTTTCATCCACACAAAAACTCTGAGAACTGAGGCTCAAAATCCTGTTTTTACTCCTCCAGACCTGTAAGTGACACTAAACATGGAGTATGGGGCATATGCATATGGCTTCCATGCAAACTTAGCAGTAAACAACAAGAATGGTGAACCAAGTGATCAATGAGTCATATAACAAAAAAGAGTACATAAAGTGAGCCTGGCACTTAAGCAAAGTACACATGGAAACTGTCAGCAGGAGCAAGAAGAACGTCTGCAGCTGAATGTGTTGAGTCAGGGAGTTAGAAACATGCCGTTAACTTTACTGAAGTATTGGACTGCTATTTGGAAGTTTATCTGTATAGCACATTTTGTCAAATGTCATAATCAAATTCATCAATATGTTGATCAACATTCTAAAGAAACTCTTAACAGATTGGTTTTTAGCTCTGAAACAGGTAGCACTGTTTCAAAGCTAACAGTGTTAGCTTTATATTAGCCTAGCACTTAATCAAAGTGCCACACATGGAAACTGAATATTCAATATTAAATACATAGAATATTCTATTGCAGCTTTCCAGAAGTTTGTTCCAGATTTGTGGTGCGTAGAAGCTAAATGCTTCTTCTCCATGTTTGGTTCTGGTTCTGGGGATGCAGAGAAGGTAAACATATGGATGAGTTTCTCTATATCTTGTTGATATTTTAGCCTTTTAGTCCTAGAAACATTCTTCAGGTGATAGAAGGCTGGCTTTGTAACTATCTTTATGTGTCTTTAAATGTTTAGGTTTGAGTTCATTTAGGACAAAAGGAGAAGAAAATCAAACCACGAGTGAAATTAAGCTTTGAATTTAAGTTGTAAATGAAGCATTGAGAGAAATTCCAACAATATGGCTGGACAACAAATCAATAACAACATATATCGAAATTGACAAGTGATCAATATCAATAGATACTAGGTTTGATAGAATATTCAATATATATTCACTGAATCCCAATCCAGACCCACGCAACATTCAAATTCAAATTAAAAAATATCATTAATCCCAAACAGAAATCAAATGTTGCTGGAACTCATATTCATTCAAAATTTGTCAAAAAGTTGTTTTTTGACTAATTTTGCCACTCAACCTCTCTCAACCAGTTAAGAAATGTTGGTAACATTAACTAAGTCACTAACTCTTTGGTTGCCTAGCACCTCACGCATAGTTTGGTTACCTAGCAACAACCTGCGCAGCAGCAGTTTAAGGTTTTGGTTTTTCCTTATGTCTGCGTGGAAAGAAAACTATGGACAAAAGAGGAAATATTACTCCACTAACATGACAGAATTTTGAATATTGAAAGCAAAAAACTGAGCAATTATTATTGATATTGACTGATGTGAAGCTCTTACATTGTGAAATGTTTTTCAGCCACACCGTCCAGCCTTAAATATTTGAGATGACACAGGATGAGCTGAAGTTTTCTTTAAAGTGTCGGATGAAATCTGCTAAATCAAAATAACAATGCAGCCCCATGAATGGTCTCTAGGTAGGAACATGTTGAGGTTGCAGCTGTTTTTTGATATTTATAAAATGGCATTACATCCTCTTGAATGTTCATAAACCACATAAAGACATCGGACTTTTTCATCAGGTGTGCCAACAGGTATTAAGGTTGATGAAAGCTACAGTATTTAATGCAAAGTGAACATTACAACCGAAAAATGTTACGAGATCCTTTTGGTCAACACACCAAAGGCTGTAAGACTTTATAGTCGCGGCGTTGTAGCAGATAATTTCCTGCCTGGCATCTTCCCACTTTGATCCAGGCTCCTTCCCCACACAGTCAAATGAGAGATGATGTGACTGCGCTGTTATACGCAGCGCATGTAGGCTGTGTCTTCGCTTTAAAGAGGAGTTTTAGAACTGAGAAACCTGTCCTGTTCGCTTTCTCACGGAAGCTAATTTACCGGCGCTTGCTCGCTCGCTGGTGACACCGAGGAAAGGGAGCCGCTAAGCTGCTTGTATCATACATGTTTGTGTTTTGGGGGGCAGAAAAAAGGCTGTTTGAAGAGGGAAAGGATACATTTTCCTGCTCTCTCCTCCCATTAAACATATTTGTACATTTCATCTGCAATAAAAACAGCAAATCAATCTCATTTGGCGCTCTTCAGAGGGCTCTTTGATGTGAATGACCTCCCACTTTCTGCATCTACTGGAGCCCAACGAACACCCCACAAAAAAGTGATATTCATCCCACTTTCCAAAATTATTTTTTCTTTTCTAATGGAAAATCCTTGAAAATTTCATCAAACACATTCTAATCAGGGACTCCTCAGGTCAGCTAATGAGTTGGCAGGAGTGGAGCCCTTTCCAGGCGGTTCTCTTCAAAGGGCCGGCTCATTAGCGTTAGCAGCTCTGATTATGATACTTTCACATGCTCCCCTCATACACACACACTTCCTCATTCACTGACACACACACACACACACTTGTATAGAGCTGTGATTAGCTCAGTTAGCATCATTAGCAGCCAAGGTCAGTGTTTGAAGCCGGAGACAGACGGGCTACCTCCTCCTTCCTTCAACCGGCCTTTCAAAATGTCTCCCAGCTCCAAAGTTATATCTCTGCAATTAGACCAGAAGAAAAGAGAAAGGAAGTGGAAAGCAAAGGCAAAATAAAAAAAATAAAAAAAGTAGCAATATATATAAAAAAACAGTTTGTCCTTTTTTGTCCTTTAGCATTCCAGGTTTTAATCTGCCAGCATTTCCCTCCGTCGTTCTGTGCAGGTAATGAGATAAATGGTTCTCCACAACTCCACTGAGGGTTAATTAAAAAAGATAGGTGGGGAAAAGTGTCACTACTTTTTGGATTATTCAGCACTCACTTTGCTTTCAACACTTCTTGTTGTATGGATTTAGAATGATTCCTGACACTGATTGGACAATTGGTGAGTAAATAAAAAGAAATTTAATTTGGAGCAAAATCAAAACAAAAAAGTTTTTATTAAATAACCAAGAAGAGGGTCTATTAGGAAACATGATTTAGAAATAAAAAAGCTGATTTCTCAAAATGGGAGGACAAGATTGACATCTGTACCATTCCCAATACCATGACTTTACTGGAATATTTTGTTTTTGTGATGATTCTTTAAGAGTTCATTTTAAAATCAAACTGCTGGTGAATTTTTAATTAAAACGTACTTGTTTTTCATTCAGTGGGTAGAAAATCCAAAACTTTTACTGAAGTAAAAGTAGAGATACTTCATAATAAAGTTACTAGAGTAAAAGTAAAAAGTAGAGTGTAGTAAAAGTACATGTTTTCAAAAAGGTGACTCAAGTAAATGTAATTGAGTAAATGTAACTAGTTACTACCCAACTCTGGTCATGGATGCAGTGGGTTTAGCCAAGATAGACGGTGACTGTTTAAAGAGCTGTGTGTAAATGTGTGCAGGAGCTGGAAACATGAATCCAGGGCATCTGTGTGCACACAGGCGTGGGCGTGTGTGTGTGTGTGCGTGAGTGCGTGTGTGTGCGCTCCCAGAGAAAGCCAATTGAAAAACCTCTCTGTAGTCTATCAGATTAGCTCCATTAGTGGATTAGCCGGATTAGCGGGTTAATTGCAGTCTGCTGCTGCGTTGGTGCGCAGAGGCTAATGACGGCTAACGCCAGTTAATCGCCCGGCAACGGGCTCGTCTGGCAACATGGCGCACACATCAGGGAAACCAAGGTCCAGCAGCTTCCCATGAGGATTAGCAGCAAGACATCTCTGCTAGCTAACAGCAACACCTCTTTCGCTTGGTTTTTTGCCACAATAATTAATGGAACAGTATATAAGCACAACATATAAAATAAAACAATAAATACATTGCATAATATAAGATAAAGTGAGATTTTAGAGTATAAAAAAGGTATAAAAGGAAATTATTTTGTATAAAAAGCATTTCAAAAGAGGTTTGATGCTACTTTTTAAAATTCTAGATTTATTGGGGGTTTTATTGTGAAATTTTCATGTTTTATATAAATAACATTTGTTTTAGTTTTGTCTCTAGGTCCAACTTGGTTTAGTTTTCTACCACTTATGTATTTTGGTCCAACACTGTAAAAATAAAGGACGGATTTTACCGTATAAATTCTGTGAAATCCGTGTTTATAACGTAAAATTCTGTGGATGCTAGAATTTTATGGTATAAATCCCAAACATATTTGGTATTTATTTGGTATTAATTATTTGGTATATTTATACCAAATTTTACTGCAATACAGATTTTACCATATTGATAAGGTCAAATCCAAAACAACAATAACAATGTTGTTAAAAATGTAGACTTTACCATATTTTATCAATATAGTAAAATCCGTATTTATAACATAAAATTCCGCGGAGGCCAGAATTTTACAGTATTTATACCAAATTTATCTGGTTGTTTAGCATTTAAGCCATATTTTACTGTACAGACACAGATCTTACCATAGTAATTTGGTAAAATCTGTATTTTTACCATAAAATTCTATGGATGCCAGAATTTTTACATTTGAAAATTCTGGCAATGCAGCTGCCAGTTTTTCACCATAAATTAGAGATTATTGTTATAATATATTTTTTTACAGTGTATTGTTAACACCTGAAACACATTTGTTCCCCTTTCTGGGGAAACACTTGAGGCAGATGTATAAACAAAACCAAAAATCAACCTCAATCACCGCCGCTGGAGAAAACGAACAGAAAGAGACGATCAGTCCAATCTGCGGTGCGTCTGGAAGTTAGGATGCGGCGTTTGGAGCCGAGCGGATGCCGTGTTATTGATGCGGTAGCCAATGAGGTCTGACACATGGCTTCAGGACAGGAAACGCCAGGGGTTATGGGTAAAACGGGTGTTAGCAAGCGTGAGCCGAAAACGCACGTTGCTGGCATGCAAAGAAAACGAGATGGAAAGCGTGTCCGCGCGCGTACACACTCTCCGTATATATTCTGTGGGCACCTCGGCCTCATTAAGGGGAAGTGGAGGGCTCCCTGCTCATCTTTTAAAGATAAAACAAAGTGCTGTGATGTCATACTTCATCAACCTCTGCCGAGGAGACGAGAAGCACTTTAGCAGAAAGAGCAGAGTGTGTGATCGCCTGAACGCACAGACCTCCCTCTGACACTCGCTCGTGCTTTTTTTCCTCTTCCTCACAATCGTGGCGGCAGCGGATGGTGGATGAGGGATGCATGTTGGTTCGGGGCTAAACATGATATCTCCTTTCCCCAGGGCCAGCCAATCAGAACAGCCTGCCAGGGAAAAACAGCAAAAGCACTCAAGATTGGCCAGAGGAAGACACACTCCTAAACACATACATGCTAACATGCACATAAACCTACAAAAAAATAAATAAAAACACTCTGTACTCCTTTAAAAAAACAGCCATTCAGACAAAGAAATGCATGAGGAAGACCTGGAAAGTTGCTGGAAAATTAGCATCTATATCTTTTTAGAGTGTATATCAGCTACCAGCAGTATGTGAGAACAAAGCTGGGACTCTGTGTTCTTAGAGTTGCACCAGTTTCTGCTGGGGGTTGGTCCTTAGGGTGGAAGCTGGGAGGTACGGAGCACAGGAAGTAAGCACCTGGGGGGGCAGCAGTCAGGAGAAGCGCCTAGAGGACCAGGGCAAGACACGTTCGCTGCTCTGTTTTACGGAAGGAGGATCCAGGGGAAGCAAACCCCCCTATAAAAACCACATTGGGTTTTGAAGACAGTCAACACAAATCAGCGCAAGAATTTCATGTTTTCCACAAGTTGTTTCTTGAACCCTGATGGTGCTATGAGCGGTTTCCCCCGAGCAAAATTTGGTCGCAAAGACATGAAACTGCTGTGTTGAGTTGTCTAGACAAAGATAAAGATGAAGTAGCCTGTTCTTTTCTTAATGTCACTGAAACCTGATCAAATGTGTCAAAGGAGGCTTATTATTGCAAAATTTTAATTTTGCAAGTATTTTGTACCAAGAGCTTAAAAACCCACCCATACTGTGTCTGTGTTTAGCTGTGTCTCTCTCCAGGAAGGAGCCATTGATTTTTTTGTGTTTTCATAATTCCCTTCATAAAGTCGACTTGCTCTTTTACAAGCCAGCTGATGAAGACCTGCACTGCAAAAACACAAAATCTTACCAAGTATTGTTGGTCTAGTTTCTAGTGCAATTTTCTTAGTACTCTTGAAATAAGACAAATCTAACCTACAAGTAACTGTTTAGCAAATTATAGCAGATTGTTTTAAGTGAATAATAATTTAATATTGACAAAAACATTTCTAGTTCCTTTGGCAAATTATTTCACTTATAACAAGGGAAAAATGTTTTGTTACAAGTGAAACAATCTGACTTTTTTAAAATCAATTGTAAGCAATTATTGGCGTAAAACTTGCTAATATTTTCTCCCATTAACTTTGTGTTTCTTTCTCTTTTTTTTTTTAATTGAAAGTACACCTGAAAGAAAAATAAAACTTTTTCCAGATAACATTTTAAATATCTAAAATATGTTGATAATTAGATCAATTATGCTCCTTTTCTGCAATACAAATATAGTCAACTTTAATAAAAAAATTACAGGCACATAGCTAGCAAGAGCTAGATACGTAGAGATAACTAGCTAGTTAGCTAGAGACAGATGGGTAGAGCTAGCTAGCTAGAGATAGATGGATAGCGATAGATGGGTAGAGATAGATGGACAGATATTGGTAGTAAAGTACACAATAAATCATAAGAACTATAAAAACCATGAAGTGGTATTTCCTACACTGAGGTGGAACACTTTTATTTTTATTTTCTATTTTTATTTTTGCCATGAGGTTTGTTTTCCTAACAGGCAGTAAACCATTTCACGGTTTAGGGAAAGAAATCCTATCAAAACTCGACCGTCAGTTTGGGAAAGTGCAAATTTGTGAATCTAAGGGCACTATCCGAGTCAGATCATCAAACCGGCGCTCAGGTGTAGCGGGCTGACAGCGGATTAGAGAGAAGCGACTCCTCCGCTTGTTTGAGGAGTCGACTCCATCACTCTTCAATCTGCCTCTGGGTCTCACTTGGTTGTTGACCCTCTCATAGATCCTGACAGGACTCTGTGCTCACTTTCTGTTACATCATGTCGGCATGCAAAGACACCAACAAACAGATAAATAAAAGCCTCACAAGGCGGCCGGATTCTCCTCTCCTATTGTTCATCACGGTTACGTATAATTAGGCTGCACATCAGTGATAAAATAAATAAAACAGAGACCCAGGAGAGAACTGGGATGGTTAGAGACTGTAGGATGGGAGGATTTGGTGGTTGAAGGGGTCATTATAGGGTGTAGTAAGAAGCGGAACAGGGGGTGTAGCGGTGGGGGTTGAGGGGATTTTGCGGGGTGCGTTGGGCGGGGGGGTGAAGCTTGGAGGCTGTGGTGCGGCGGGGGTGAGGGTGGGTTGGGAGGGGGGTATCAGTGGGGAATGGTGTCAGCTGCAGAGGCAGCAGGGAAAGCCGACATCTTAATAAAACAGCCTCGGGCTAAATCCCATTAAAGGCCTCAGAGCCTGTTACCACTGCTGGCCAGGTATCGCACACACACACAACAAACCCAACACACTCCGCACACACACACGTCAAAATTTAGGCCTGTGCACACAACCGCTCACACACACCGGAATATATTATATATAGATCCATGTGTCCGTCTCTCTGTCTGTTCCTGTCTGTCCATGTGTTGAGCTTTTTCTTTGTGCTCGCTTTTTTTTTTTTTTTTGGGCGTCAATGTGCCGTTTCATCTCATTGTGCAACTGTTTACTCCAAATTACAAAATAAGCTTAATGAAACCCAGTGAACAAACATTTATAGGTCTAATGTTGGAAACGCAGCAGCTGCAATCCAGTTCGTTTCACTTTAAACTCAACTCTAGGTCCAGAAGAGCTAACCGGACCTTGACTTGGCCGGTCTAGCATATGAATATGTTTTCCTCTAAACCAAGGGTGTCAAACTCATTTTTATTTTGGGCCATATGAACATTATGAACGACTCAAAGGGCCGACTGGTAAAATGTGTTGATGAAATCCATTAATACACTTCTAAAATTTGAATAAATAGTCACCTCTGCACTCCATTTAACTTCTTTTTAAAGTTAAATAATACTGAACATCATTTCACATTGATGTAATTTGGCAGAATACAAACTACGGGAAAAGATTGTGGCCACTGAAAAAGAACAAAAAGAATTCTGGCCTTAATCCTCGGAGGTCAAAAGTCAAAATTCTTAGAAATATCTCACCATTCGGTCTCTTTCCTCTGAATTTTGACTTTTGATCTTGAAAAATTAAAGTCAGAATAATTCTGAAACAAGAAGTCAAAATAAAAAAATAAAAAATAAAAAAATCAAAAGTGTGGCCCTAATCCACTTCCGTTGAAAACTGCTTTCAATTGATTGATAAAATATTAAATCAATTGAAAGCAATTGTTGTTGAAAATAACAACAGTTATTTTCAAGGTTCTATTTATGTGTCTCTCTGGGCCACATAAAACTTTATGGCCTGCAGTTCTTGATCTCTGTCCTGCTGGAAGTTAAAGATAACATCTTCTAGAAGAGACGGCATTTATAATTAGATAGTTGAATTTACTTAGAAATTATTAAACATGATGGGAACCTTATCCATGTTATTGATATGATCTGGTCACCATGGTAGAGTTGTACTCAAGTAAAAGTAGCACTACTTCAACATATTTTTTATTAAAATTAAAAGTAGCACTTCAAAAAAATTACTCAAGTAAGATTTTAAAAATATATTTGGTAAAAAGGCGACTCAAGTACTGAGTAATCAATCATTTATTATTTAAAAATTGCATCATCAGACGTTATGTGGAAACTTTGGTATTTTAAAAACCAAAATGAAAATATAACTTAAGACATTTTTCTCATGTTATACTAATTTTAACTTTTTAACGACTCATTAACTTAAAATTATTGCTAAAAAGTTACTTCAATGTTAATGTTGTCTGATTTCTAGTGCGCTCAGATTTGCACAATAAGACAAAAAATATTTGGAAAGATTTTGTGTTTTTGCAGTGCATTAACTTAGGGCAGGTTTACCAACCAGCAGATTTGGGTAGTAACTAGTTACATTTACTCAGCTGCATTTACTTGAGTAACTTTTTGGAAAAAATTTACTTTTAGGAGTATTTCTACTACGCTGAACTTTTTAATTTTACTTGAGTAATTTTATTATGAAGTATCGCTTCTCTTACTTGAGTAAAATTTCTGGATTTTTTTTGTTAATTATATGAATTATTGTCATATTGATTTTTAAAATACCAAAATTTCCACTTAACTTTATATTTTGGTTCGCCTGATGATGTAATTTTTAAATGTTAAATGAGTGATAATTTGACCAGTTACTCAGTACTTGAATAAACTTTTTACTAAATACTTTTTTACTCTTACTTGAATGGCTGCTTTTTACTTTTACCTGAGTAATTTCTACTCTTCCAGAAATTTTCTACTGAATGAGAAACAAACATGTTTCAACCAAAAATTCAGACACATTTGCCGTTTTTGTTAAAGTTTTATAAGTTTTCATATTAATATTATTGAAAGGAACTGATTTGTTTAAATGTTTTTTTTGCCTGATTTTGTTAGTTTTTTGTTACTTGCACAAATTATTCCCATTTTTGTCCATAAAATACCAAAATTTCCACTTATTTTTATATTCTGGTTCATCTGATGATGTAATTTCTAAATATTAAATGAGTGATCATTTGACCAGTTACTTCACAGTTGAGGAGACTTTTTACCAAATCCTTTTTTACTCTGAATTGGGTAAAATATGTTGAAGTAGTTTACGGTTTGCCAACCTGCATGGAGCTGCCTGTAACTCCCAATAATGCAGAAAGGAAAACTCGCGCTTTCTAAAGTGAGAAAAGGAAGCGACAGCGATTTCTGCTGCGGCGCAGACGAGCTGCGGTGGAGATTTGTCAACGATGGCAATTCCTCCCTGGAGCACTACAGACGTGCGTATGATGAACAGTATCTAAACTGTCCTCTGAGTTTTTATCTACACATACGCCCTGTGATTCTGGGCTGGGATCCAAGCGAGCTGGCCCAAATGAAACACATGCTCACACACACATGCACACACACCCTGCATGTGGCGGTGGAGGTGTTGGGGTGTTGATATGAAAGACGAATCTATATGTCCCAAAGTTGAAGTTCAGCCTCTGTCTGACAGAACACACAAGTTCCTGTTTTAGTAAACTATTGTTTTGACAGGATGTCACTTCAGTTCTGCAGAGTGTGTGTGAGAGCGCCGAGCGCCGCGCCTCCTCTTTATCTCAGGCCTAAGGCTACTGTCACTGAGCCGGGGGGGAGAATGGGAGACCGAGGCAGGCAGACAGAGGCGGAGAGAGAGAGAGGGAGAGGCAGGGAGTTACGGAGGTAAAGGGAGGGATAATTCACTTGTCAGCTGCCTGATGAAATGCTATTTTAACTGAAGCTGCTAATAGGAGCATTACGGGAGTTCAACAAGCCTCAGACAACTTGCACATGGTGAGGTCTGCATGCGTCCCATCAACACAGCAAACTCTTCTTCTTCTTCCCTTTATGTGAAAAAAAAACTGCCTCTGCCAGGCTGTGCAGGATGTGGGACTCCACCCTGTCGAGGTGGAGGCAGATTTCAAAACAACCTGCTGCATCATTCCTCGTGTTTAAACGTTCTGGAAAAGAGGATTTATTAAACTTCTTTTTCAATCTTTAATACGATGCAGTGATGATTGGTTAATGCATCTACATTTCAAACATTTTGATCCATCTTAAAATAATGTTCGAATTATTGTAACATCTTAAACATCATTTAATAGGTTTGCATAACATCTTGGAACATGATTTAAAGTATAATCACTCTTCAGACAGTCCCTCACATCAATTGTTTTAATTAGTCTTTCAGTGGCAATAAAAGACATAAATTGTTCAGATTATTTTCAGTATTTTCTTCTGAATTTGTCTTTTTGTATTCTTTCATGACTTATGACTTCAAGCTGTTTTAGTTGAGGCTATTACGCCATCTTGACGGCTTATGTTTGTTTTTTGTGTATATTTATTTAGATGATGTAATTTAAAAAAAAGAAGCAAGAACACAAGTGACAAATCAAAAAGTGTCTTATTTTAAGTGCATAAAAATAATGTAAAAATAGTGTAATTCTACTGCTGGAAATATGCAACATTTTGTGGCTTTAAATCTATAAAGGTGCAACAATTCACAATTTAAAATGATCCCAGACAGCATTTACTTTCTGATAGGCAAATTTTCAAAAATGCTGTTTTTTCCTGTTTTTTCCCTTAAAAGCTCAAAGTAAAATCTTGATATCTACAGCTTCATGTGAGAGTTTAAGTACAACAGAAATGATAAAAGTCTCAGTCTGTGAGTTTGTGAAGGCCACAAACGTACAGTTATAAACTAAAGGTGCAAAAAAAAAACACATTTTAGGGTAAATAAATGCTGACAAAACAAACTTTTCAGGATATAAAATAATTTCCGGTTTGGAAAAAGAACAAAAACTTAAATTTCTTTAGTATGCTCATTCACTTCAAGTTAATTTAGTTTTAGTTTCAGTCTTTAGTACTAAAGATATTATTTTTTATCCAAGTTTTGTTTTAAGTTTACAAAAAGGAGGGAAAATATGCCAAAACACTTTCCGAATTTTCCTAAAAATGTTGTGTCAGAAACGAGCAGATCTTTTAAAAGGTTGACTAAGTTTCTGCAGCTTTAGCAAACACTCATGCAGCATCAGCGCAGCAGCCAGCCGTACTGTCCACCGACATTACCGCATTTCAAAGGGACATCTGAGACGTGCACACGCAGACACACACACAAGCAGCCACACACACTCACTCTCACAGAGAAAGGGTTAAGAGAGCCCTGAGGCCAAGTGATTTACGCAAGAATGGGCTCAATGGTTCCTGTCTGCTTCTGCATCAGTGTGTGCAGATGTGCATGGACATGAGTGTGTGTGTGTGGCTGTGGTGTTTAAATAGGATAGTTCTGTACAAAACTCCAGCATCCATACATTGAATTGTATTACAGCATTACTGTGCAGCATTATTAGCAACAAATCTCATCATTGTGTCTATTTAAAGAATATTTATGATCATTTTCCTCATTCCAGTGGATCAAAAGCACATATTTTTATGCTATTTTCCCCATGTTATCAACAAAAGTTTGTTTCTTTTTTAAGTCAAAACTGTACATAAGTAACACCTGAAGGCTGCACGTAAACCGAGAGCGCAGTGAGAGTTCATCTGCTTCATTTTTATGAAAATCTAAACGAAGCAGACAATCAGACGGCCACGCATCCGGTGCGTGTTTTGCTCTGGGACTGAAAAAGGAGCCTGAATGCCATCTAGCGGCCGCAGACGGAGCAGCAGCAACAGAGGTCATCGAGTGGAGTAAAATTCACGTCAACAGCACCCCCTGCAGGAGGAGGCGAAAACTACACGCGTGGTTTTGGCTTCTGCATCAGCTGAAGCTTATTTTACTTTAACCAGGAATGAAACACTGAGCTACAGCTTCTGCTGCACCATGAAGTCCTGGTTAAGATCAGAAATGATAAAAACACAAACTTACTACGGGTTTAAAAAACAAACAAACATGAGAAAGACGATATTTGATGATCACAAGAGTAAATAACTTCAAATTATGTTGTATTTGCTCTGATTTTGGATTGTTTAGTTTCCTTTTATGTTTCTGTGTAGTGATTCATATATAATAAGTAAAATATTTTGGGGTTTTATATATTGAAATAATTTATGAAGGGGTAATTTAGTCTAATTTAATGAGATGCCTGCACATTTTCAGTCAAGTTGTTTAAATTGTTGCAGTGTTTTAGAAATATAGATAAGCTATTTGATGACTGAATAAATGAATAAGACAAATAAATCAAAAAACACTAGCAACATTCTTTCATTTCAAGCCATTTTTCTGGTAATTTTTGGTGACTGAGGAAGTCAATAAAGAGAAAGGTAAACAAAATAAGCAACTATTTCAGTTGCAAACATGAATATCCCAGACATGCATGAAAAACTATATTTAAAAACAGTGAACTTTGGATTTCGCGGTTTTGATGACTTTTTCTGAAGCAGAATTTTCTTGCACAGACTAAAACTGACTTAACTTTTACATTTCAAGTTAAGCTGATAACTCTACCTGCAGTAAAATCCTGTTGGTCGTACTGAAGATTATTTGATATTTATTGCTATAAGACGAACTTTATCCTTTTTGGTTTGTGAAATCTGCCCTGGTCACTCTTGGCCGCAACACAAAATGTGAGATTTTCACCTTCCTGCTCCTAAATGAACTTATACTTTCCAATAAAACAATCAGATCCCATTCTCTGCCATTCTTTAACAAATTAGCAGGAAGGGAAACTTGCTGGCAGAGAGCTGAGGTCCCAGCGGCCATCAGCATTCAGCCGGTGAAGGGAAAACAGGGACGCTGCAGAGGCCTTCACTGCTGAGCTGGAGACCATGGAGACTGACATGTCATCCTCACACACACACACACACACACGCACACACACACAGAGTTTAAAACCGGGAGTCTGTGAGGATGTGCATTGACTCAAGGTGTCTGTCAGAGTGTGTGTGGAGCCGTGGATCTCCTAATTTAGCCTCTAGAGAGCTGAGACGTCGGGGTGTCAATCTCTCTGCGCCGCTTTTTTCCCCACTTAACTTTTTAACCGAGTTTCCTTCTCTTTGCAATCCTCCGTATTTATAGCTGCCGAGCCTGGAGCAGACACGTATGTTTGCAGGAGTGCGTGTGTGTGTGTGGTATTTACCAACATTAAACTCTTTGTGCCGTGTGTGTGTGTGTGTCTGTGTGAGAACTGCACAGCTGTTGATATTGTGAGGGTTAGGGGTTTGGTATTTCAGTCAATTTCCACCGAGACGAAGATGAAGCACGGCGAGGGAGGGAGACAGAGGAAGTGTGGAAATCGCTGGAGGAAAAAGAGAGAGCAGAGGAAGAAAGAAAGACGAGGAGGTGAAAGAGATGAGGAGGGAGGGATGGGGATGAAGGAGGGGCGGATGAGGCAGGATTCTGGCCGGGTGAGCAGCTCTGAGACTAATTAAGGTGAGGGCAGTAGCAGAGACGAGGTAATGATGAAGAAAAGGATTTACTCCCCACTCTCTTCCTCTAAGACGCTCAGCACTGCGTCTCCAAACCAGCCGAATTAATTCTGTCACAGAAAATAACGCAGCTGTAATTTCTACTGCAGGAAAAGTCAACTCAAAGCGACGATGTTTCACTTTGACTTTCTGACCTTAAGGTCAACGACATCTGAAGGGAAACAAATCAGATTCTTTGTATTTTCTTTGGTGCATTTCCCTCAGAGCAGAGGTCAGAAGTCCAAACAGTTTTCTTTGACCTGACTCCTACTAAAGAAAATTTTACAGCTGCACAAACCTTTAAAGATACTTTTTTTAAAAAATACGTTCTGTATGGAATTAGTGTGTTTTAAGGTTAAATTTATAAACAACAAAGGAGAAAGTACATGATACACTTTATAAAAAAAAACTTCCCACTGCAAAAACACAAAATCTTTCCAAGTATATTTAGTCTAGTTTCTAGTCCAAATATCTTAGTAAACTTGAAATAAAACTAACTTAAAAGTAACTTTTCAGCAAGATAAAGGCGATTGTTTAAGTAAATAATTCCTTAATATTTATTGGCTGATAAATTTACTCATAACATGGGAAAAATGTCTTGTTATTAGTGAAATAATCTGCCAGTGAAACTACAACTTTTTCATCAATATTAAGAAATTATACTTTAAAAAGCCTTTCTTTTTTACTAATAAGTTATTTTAAGTTATTTCACTTGTACTAAGATATTTGCACTAGAAACTAGACCAAAAATACTTGGTAAGATTTTGGGTTTTTGCAGTACTGTTGATGAATATTTCCAAATGTTGGATTAAAATACACATACAAACTTATTAAATTGGATTTCTTAAGTACCTTGAAGTTTAAAGACATTTTTTTTGCCAAACCGATTAAGACACATCAGAGGACACAAAGAGGACATGTGACTCTGGAAACTCCGGGGGAAAAACTATTAAAATGTTTCAGTTTCGTCCCAAAACAACCAAAAGCAATCCATGTATTTTACCAGAAAGTTGAGAAGTTAAATCAGACTTATTTAGTGCTTTTTAGGACATTCAGAGAAGCTTTAAAATGAAACCAGTCATTCTCATTCATGCACACATTCATACGCTAAGTGGGAAGTGAAGGACAGATGATACAAATAAAAATTAGACAAAATGTGAAAAAACTAAAGCTGCAATCCGGAGTCACTGAAGGTAAAAAGATTCTTCTTGCTGAAATATTCGTTATTATTTATCCATCTGGACAGCTATAAAGACCTGGAAAGCAGGTAAACATGGCTTTAACATCCTCACACAGTGCAAAAACACCAAATCTTACCAAGTAGTTTTGGTCTAATTGCTAGTGCAAATATCTTAGTACACTTAAAATAAAACAAAATTAAATTAAAAGTAACTTTCCAAGAAGATATAGGAACTTGTTTTAAGTCTATAATTCTTGAATATTGATGAAAAGGTTCTGGTCAATCTGGTGGGATCACCTGGTGGTGTGAAATAAACACTTGTTGAATGCTTCACTATCACTGTGTGGTGTATTTAATGACATAAATGATGCACTGCAAAAACACAAAATCTTACCAAGTATTTCTGGTTTCTGCTGAACTCAGTTTGGCCTTTTCTGTCTAATCTGAACTGTGGGATTTCAAAATGTGCTGTTGTACCTCAAAGTTGGTCGGCGTTGTTCATTTGTTGTTAAAAACTGTTGTGACTGACGGAAGAGTTGATCTTTCTTGTCTTTGCAGCGTTTTGCGACCTGAAGGAGAAAAAAAGCAGCAGAGTTGTAAACTCCGTTTGTTTTGCAGCTCTGGATCGTTTGGTTTCTTCTGCTGGTAACTTTTCATCCACTGGACGTTTTCTTTTAACGTCTGGAATGTGTTTCTAAACTCACTTTGAGTCTTTTTTGTCATTTTAAACATAAGTATCACACAAAAAAGTTTTAGAGCCTTTTGTTTTTCTTTAAAGGAAAAATTTAATCATGTTTTTTTATAAGTATAATTTCAAAATAATTCCCCCCGTACTCAATTTAAAGGAATCGTTAATTAATGAAAGTAGTTTACTTTACTGTATTAAATTTTATTTTGATTAATATATAACATTTACACATTTTATTTTTATTTACTTTGTCTTTCATGCATTTTATTCTGTATTGTTTTTTTTATTTTATTGTATGTTCCTTTCCACCATGCATGACATTCATTTATTTCAATTTATCTGAGTTTATTTTAATTTAAATATATTATGTTTTGCTGCTTTTTCCCAATTATAAGCAGATTTATTTATTTCACTTTATTTAATTTTAATTTAAATGTATTGTTTTTATTGTCTTCTTTCCTTGCATAAACATAAATGTACTTATTTGTGGATTTTTATTTCACTTTATTTTCCTTTAATGTAAATGTGCTACTGTTCTTATATTGCCCTTTTTCATGCATAAATATATTTTTTTATTTATTTATTTTATTTTACATGTATTGTGGATTTTAAGGGTTCTTTTTTTTCACCTATTAAATTTTTTCTATGCATAAAGATATGTTTGTCCATCTATTTATTTATTGAATTTTATTTTAAATTTACTGTATTGTGAGTCAATTTTTTTTTATATAATTTATTGCCTTTTCTCCGTGCATAAATATTGATTTATCTATTTACTTATTTTTAGGTACTGAATCAACGATAAATTAATTCAACACTTAAACTCTTTATCTTATTAGTTAAGGTCAATGGGATTTATTGGGCTGTGTACAGGAGGGAAAAGCTAACGTTTTCTGCAGAGCATCACTGATGTGACATTCTGACTCCTCCACCTCCTTCCTCTCCGTTCTTCGGGGCGTCTTTTCTTTCGTGGGCCAACATGGAAGCTGCTGCAGCTCCACATGAGGCCTCCTGTTCCGTCCCGTTCCTGTCTCCCAGCGGCAAAACATCTCTTTCTAAACGTTCGCTTCCGCCCACACGCATCCAGCATCTGCCGCTCGCTGTGTTTTGGTGTCTTGTAGGAAATTAGCATACAGTTTGCAGAAGCAGAGTCACTTCCTCTCTTGTTGCCTGCGCCTGTCACTGCCTGACTAGAACTGTGAGGCTACGGCGTCTCCTCAAACACAACCAAACGTCTCTCGTCACACACACTTTGAGTGGTTTAATTTTGTTGGCAGAGACTTGGATCCATGCCTGAACAATCAAAAGAAGGCGACGCAACAAAATTAAACAGTAAACTTAAAATACTTCAGACTCTGTTTTGCAGGTTTCTGTTGAAAAAATGAAATCTTTAAAGAGATCAGACAGGGATCACAACAGAGACGCTGTTTGTGTTGGTCTTGTTTTCTTTCAGTTTAGATTTTTCTGTCATGTTATGATGTATTTGTAATAAATCCTGGCTGTCAGGATTCACCTGAATTGGAGGATCTGGATGGATTAGCAATACATGCTGAGACGAAATAAAAAAAAATCTCTGCATCAACAAAAAGACAACCTGATTTCTTCATAAATTTCCTCCATTTTGCACGTAACCAGTTCACAAGGCAGCATCTTGGAATTACATGACTGGATCATGTAAAACAAAAAGAAAAATCACCAATAGAGAGTCTATTTTTCACTTTTTTGCATTAATTTATTTTTGATGTTTTACGAGGATATTAAACTGCTTTCATTGCTATTTTTGAAAGGCAGGAGTAATTCTGCTGTTAATGAAAAACACACTGATGGTCTCTAATTGTGTCAGAAAAAATTGTTTCTGTAACAAAAAATTGGTTAAAAATTCGAGAAATGTTCAACATATTTCAAGGATTTTCTGTCTCAGTTGAAGAAAAACATTCAAAATTCGAGAAATGTTCAACATATTTCAAGGATTTTCTGTCTCAGTTGAAGAAAAACATTCTCACAGCATAATGCTGCCACTACCATGCTTTTGTGTAGAAAGGACGTGCTTGTTTCATTTTGGTTTGACCAAACGTAACCTTCAAATGTTTACTGATTCACCTACATCCAAATTCTAAAAACATTGGAAAACAATCGTACTAACTACACCAAATGTTGTTGAAGTGAGCGTCTCCATGTCTACTACTGGAGGTCAGTAACATTATGCTATAAACAGTGTTTCCCCTTAAACCGGAGTAACATTAAAAACGTACAAAAGACGAGATGCTAACCAGTTTTATTCCATACATGCTAGGCTACATGACGGTGCGGCACTGTCTCCATGGTTACCAACGGTTAGACCTTCTCCATAAAGTGATATTTTCTATCTTTCTAATTACACTTACTTATAAAGTATACGAATGTTAATCTTCTTACCTTGTAAAAATTGTTCACTGCCAATCCAGTCATTATGATTAACGGCTGTTTTCCATCGCCGCCATCTTTTCTCATTAAAAGTTCTAAAATTGGTTTCTATCTTTGTCATTTTCTGTAGCCGACCGCGCAGCACCCTGGGACCATCTGTAAAGTGGAATCAACTAAATAAAAGTGATATTAGATCGCAGATGTCTGATTTTAGACTAGTTTAAATGCAGCATATTGGTTATTATGACGTCCGTCATGGCGGAGTGGGCAGAGTTATGAGGAGCGTGACGTCACGCGAAACAAAACGCTCAGAAAAGTCGGTCAGCCAAAGCACAGTATGTATGACTCCGCTACGCTCCTGACTACGGTAACGTAATGTAACTAAAACATTTTTGACAGAGCGCCCTGAACGCAGTGTAACACAAAAAATAACTTTTAAGTCATTCAGCAAAATCAGAATTAATCCATTTTAATCCACTAGAGGGCGCTGTCTTACTCCAGAACAATATATAAGGCGTGGTTTTTTTGTTTGTTTTTTTAAATAAAATTAAAGGCTTTTAAGTGTAAGTGCGCTTTATAGTCTGGAAATATGGTAATATTAATTTTTATTACAGCTGAGGTGTGTACCTTTATAGAAATATGTCTTTTGCATATTTTCAAAACTGCCACTGATAAGAGATAGATGATCTGTGAGAAAATAAAATCTGCTTTCTCCCGGTGGTCCTACTGCCATCTGCAGGAACAACCAATTACAGATAGGAGGTGTGTCTTAGGGCTGTCAATCATGATCATATTCCTGTAACATAATTTACATAAAGTAATGTTTTTAATAAGATTTATATTCATCCTTATATTTAGATGTAATTCCTCAATCATAATTACATTTATTTGCAACTTCTCAAAAAATTGGTGCTGCATTCTCAGGTTGTAACAATAATTACTTAATGGATTCTAATAGACTGACTTTTAAATTTTATTTTTTTTTTTTATTCATTTGTTATTTTTAATGTATTTAAGTTTTAGTCTGTTTATTAATCATTTCAAATTTCTCTTTAATTTCTTTGATACATTTGTCAAAATTTAAAGACAAAAATGAACAAACCTTTTTTTCATTATCCAAAGATGTCTTTCTAACTTTCTGTCATGATCCCCGAGTTTGTTTTCTAAAACAGAAAATCTTAGATGCTAAATGCTAAATTGCAATTCTGAGGTGTCAGACAAGATCTTTTAGAGCACCAAAATGTTTCACTCTTGTATATTTACAGAGAAAATCTTGAACTGGACAGGATCATGTCTTTTTCCCTCACAGAGAGCACAGCCTCTGGCTACCGAACTCCACATGTTTGCACATATTTGCACCTGTTCTGCTCCTTCATCTCCGTGTCAGCTAGCATACGGCCACCTGAACACGCTGCCTCTCTGTCGCTCGCTCATCAGAGTTCAGAGCCAGGTGTGCCTGAAGCAGCGAGCTGAGTCTTTGAGCTCACAGGGTGGTACCGCTGGTTCCCACGTATGAAAAAAAACGTAGCTCAGCCTTGTCCAAAAAGTCACTATATTTGTCACTGGGTGCTTTTTTTTTTTTTTTTTTGAAGAAAGGGTCTGAAAAAGTTGCTAAATCTGGTGAGGAAGCGTGGAAGTTGGCAGCAATGCTTGGGGCATGGCTCAGGGCAAAGTCTGTATAGTTATGACATCACAACCTTATGGCGGTCCTGATGATCCGTTTACAGACTCCAGGCTTCAATACAAGCTACGTATGCATCTCAGCAGAGAAAATATTTTCAGCGTTTTATAGTAAACACCTCGTAAAGCAGCCGGCGATCAGAAGAGGAAAAGTTCTGCAAATTATTGTACAGATTTTCTCCTCAGTTTTCAAATAATTATTTTGCTTAATAAGGATAACAGCTTTTGAATTTTTGGGCTGGCAGAGTACCCAAAGAGTTTACTCAAGTAAGTGTAGCACTACTTCAACATATTTTTACTCAGGTAAAAGTAAAAATTTTCCGTCCAAGAAATGATTCAGGTAAGAGTAAAAGATTGTTTGGTAAAATGTTCACTCAAGTACTGCCTAATTCATGAATTCATCAATCATTTCATAAAGTCTTAAAATAGAAAGTAAAGTGGTAATTTTGGTATTTTAAGGACCAAAATGACAATTATTCATATAAATATCAACAAAACAAAGTCAGGCAAAAGAAAAATATTTCCAAGTCAGTTTCTTTCAACAACAAAAACTGCTGGCCACGCCCCCTAACTCGACTTTTACACTCACACGTGAAAATGGCTGAAAACAGATGCACAATTATGCAATTGTACATTTTGAAAAGCAGAAGTGGAGCCTCCTGTACAACCAACAAGAACGCAGCAAGTGGTTTGTGGACAGTAAGTCAAAAACAAAACATTTGTCTTTTCCAGCAGCCATTGTACAGCTCAGCTTGTGTTGCTAGGTAACGGACAGAGCCTACTGATTTATGATGTTACATACCAAAGGTTTTTGAAACGGGTCACATTCTTGACACTAAATTATTGCCAAAACCAGTTTTGGCAGAAAAAGCCAAAACTGGTTTTTGAAAGAAAAGCCAAAACTGGGCTGTTTTTAGAAGCAGTAGGAACTCAAATGGAAGTATAAAAGAGTGCAAATTGTGAATTTTGCATTTTAAAGAGAATTTGTCAAGGCTGATCTGTAAAACAGGGGAAAGTGACTCCAGTGAGTCCCAGGGAGATTCACGTTGCCCTTAAATAGTGAAAACCAGGAAAAGTGGGGAACCTTTCCAGAACTCCACACTGAAAAAACACAAAATCTTACCAAGTATTTTTGGTCCAGTTTTTGTTTCAAGTTATTAAGTCATTAATATTTAAGAAAAATGTCTTGATATAAGTGAAATAATCAGGGATTATCTTTGAGATATGCAACATTTATTTTTATAAGCTTGTTGTATTTGTGTGCTTATTTTTAAACCAACAATTAAATAAAAGTTTGAATTGACTCCAGAGATTAAGAGTAAAAGACTGTAATAAAAACACAGATGTTTGTGAGCCTTACCACAGACTTTCTCAAATTGTTATCTACTTTATTGACGTATTTATAATGTTGTACAACCTCTGCTGCTTCTTTGTAAACATTCATCCTGGAAACACCAGCTGGACATGCTGCAGATTCCTCACTTCCTTAGAAATATTTGCTTTTTGGTGTCAGGTAAAGACCAAAAAACAAGTTCTTAGATGTTTTTGGAATATTTGGACAGTTTCAGGATTGTTGCAGCATTTAAAACCAAGCTACACTATATTTCCAAAACCACTGAGATGAATGAGATGTTCGGGAACATCCCATTCAAAATATGCTTTAATACTGAGTTGACCAAGTTTGAAGCTGTAGAAGACACATGTCATGTCTACAAACTTGTTCCCACATATCTGGGGGGATGAAAAGCCAACCATGAGGGGAAAAAAGCAAGCTCTAAGCTTTTCCAGTTCAAACAAAGTATAAATTACGTCTTTTTGAGTATTTTATATGTCTAATTTGTATTATATGTGTAGTCCTGATGCACTGTTGCCTTGCAGAAAGACGGTTCTGGGTTCTGTTTTGTGCTAGGATGAGGTGTGGTTTTTTTTGGCTGTATTTCGCAAAACTGCAATGGAAACACTTTTTTCACATCAAACAAGTCACGTGATCAACAACCGGAAGTTACTACTGGCGGAAAATACGAAGAAGACAACAGGAAGTAGTAGGATGATGTTTTTTTTTGTTTGTTTTTACAACTAATCCTGGTGAAAAAGGTTATTCAAATGGGATTTTAATTGTATTTCTTATTTAATGGAGTAACCGTTAATGTGAAATTATATTTTTCTGACAGTTTTGAGTACATTTGCAATGGAAACGCAGCCAGCTGGTGTAAATGCATCTATTCCAGGTTTATTTTACTACCTGACTACTGCATGTAAGGTCCCAATGTAACAGAAAGGGCATTTCATGAATGAACCTTTTGCACATATACCATCTTATCACGGTACCAGGACGTCTTGAGCTCAGAATGGATCAACAGCAACCTTTAGATGTCAGTGCGTAAAAGCGACCGGGGCGTGCAGCTGAGCAGGTTTCTCATTGGACAAGGTCATGGGACATATTCAAGTCCTGCAAGGGACTTCGCTGCGGCGGCGGAGGAGTGAGTCTCCTGCAGAGCAGAGCGCAGGAAGCGAGCAAGAACAAGAGACCGCAGCACAGCATGAGGCAGGGAGAGGAGGGAGCGCTGGATGGAAGGTGTGTGAGCAACAGAAAAGCCTGGATAGCAGTGTGTCAAGAGTGCTGTCAGTCACTCATCCATCCAGCTGGCTAATTGGCTCCTTACCCTCTCTCTCCTTCTTTCCCTCTCCCTCTATCCCTCTCTCTCTTGCCCTCTCTCTCTCCCTCTATCAGGCGTTGCTCCTAACTGCGCGCCGGAGGCCAAAATGCAGATGAGCTCTGCCTCGCGTCAGGGGGAGCTTCTGCTCTGCTTAATTATCTGTGTGTGTGTGTAAGTGTGTGTGTGTGTTAGCCTATGAGCTTACCGGCCCACACACACAACGTTCGAGTTGCTGCTATGCTAAACAGCAAGGCATCCTGGGAATTGCAGTGACAGCTCATTTTGGTTTTTTTTTCATAGTCTCTGTATGAAGGCTGCTGAGAGACAACCCTCCCCTCCTCATCTTCCTCCCAAATTTCCCATTCCCCTCACAACACACTCACTCACACACTTCTCTCCTTCCCCCGGTGCTCATGGGAACGGGTCCGGGGCCTGTCACTAACCCTCCCCCTCTCCTTTATCCCCACCACCTCACCGCCTTCCCCTCATCGCCGCGGTGACAGGGCTTGTTGACAAACGCCAGCAGTCATCAGGGCACCATGGGAAATCTTCTGCCACCATTTTGTCAGCAGTATGACAGAAGTTGTTAATGTCTTGCCTCTCGCCCTGACACGAGACGCCGGGGCTGACAGACTGCTACACACACACACACACTCTCTCACACATATATATACAACATGTACGTGCACAAACACACAAACAGGAAATGTCATTTTCACAATATAGACACAAACACAGATGCTCATGCACACACACAACATTCATGTCCACATTTTGTGTCCCTCTATCCTTAACTCACACACCCGCGCACACACACCATCTCTCACTCAACTAAATCAGTGAGTGTGTGTGCTGTCTGACAACTGGATATGTGTGGATGTTTAGTGTGTGTGACTCGGGAGTGTTAATGAGGATATGTCTATGAGTGTGTACGGCTTCTAATGAGTTGTACCTGTGTTTTAGTGTGTGTGTGTGAGAGAGAGAGTGTGTGAGAAGTGTCTTGGCTCTCGTTATGGATGCTGCGTGTTTGTCTGATCGATAACATTTACAATCCCGACAGGAGATTGAGCTTGGCGGACAACCCTAACTGACCGTTATGAGAACATAATGAACTCCGGACAGAGCTTCCTCTCAAACACACACACACACACACACCCCTACACACACACGGTGCAGCTTCTCTGGGCAGCCAATTACCGTTGCTCATAATCCACTTGCTCCTCACACATCCACCTGTGTATAAGTCAGTGTCCAACATTTGTGCGGCTGGATGTTTACGTGTGTTTTGCCGGTTGCAGAAGATGCCAAAGTTCCCTCCAGAATCCGTAAAGCGGGCGCGGATCACGGCTCCGACCGGAACGGGATTGGTGGTTTCTGCCACAGTTCACCTGTTTGAATCCACGCTTCGATGCTCGAGGTGTTTCTGATTTATGCTCACCTGCAGGGCCGAGCGCCGCACAGACTACGGAGGGATGTGTTCATGTTTCTTCAAAAGAAGAAAACAGGAGGCTAAAATAATTTGGTTTTTTTTTTAATGAAGCTGGCTTTACTTTTTTATTTGCAAAGTCATTTTAATTGAAAAAAAATCTGACAGATTTACCAATAAATAATCAAATGTACTCCTAGGCTGTTCTAAACTAAATAAAAGGACAAAATGGTGACAATTACTCTGTCATATTGTGAAAGTAACTGATTCCTGTGATTATTAGCAAATAAAATCAGGGAATTTATATATATACATATATCTGTTTTAGGGTATCGTCCACAAGACTTGACAAACTGGACTCAACCTGCTACTGGAACCAAAATCTGCATAATTTTATCCAGAAATCTGTGTTGAAATCCAAACTCATCTGAAACTTTGTGGAAAAGAAAACAAAGGAGGTTAAAAACAGATTAATGTTTAATTGTGTCTCCTTTTGCACATTGATGCCAATATAAACCTATAAAGTTTACTATGACCAAATGCCTTTAAAATCTGTTTATACACCTTTAACATTTTCATGATGAATCCACAACATTTATTGCCTGTTCTTATGGTTTAGTGCAATTGTTTTGCTTTTCGGAAATTGTCTTCACTGCAAAAACAAAATCTTACAAAGTATCTTTGGTCTAGTGTCTAGTGCAAAATTTTAGTAATATTGTCTTGAATTAAGACAGTACTAAAACTTTTCAGGAAGATGTATGAGCTTATTTTAGATCAATAATTCCTTAATATTGATGAAAAAGTTCTAGTTCCACTGGCAGATTATTTAACTTATAGGAAAAAAGTCTTGCTACAATTGAAATAATCTGCTAAAATTTACTTGTGAGTTAGTATTGATTTTGATATTTGCACTAGAAACTAGAACAAAAATACTTGATAAGATTTTGTGTTTTTGCAGTGTAGTAAGTAAAACTTTGAAGAAGTATTGACTGTATTTCTGTACAGTGAATTTCTTCCTAAATGTAATTTTAGGGATGTCAATTACATTAGTAAGTATTGTTCATCTGGGTGTAATTTAATCTCAATATTAATCCAGCTGTTTTGTAAAGGTGTCAGAAATTTGCTGGAGAACATTGGTGAGCAAAATATCATCATAAAGGGCAGAAATAAAGATGTAGAGAAGTTAAAGAAGAATTATGTTGTAAATCAATATATCAAGCTTTAAACATTAATGGGACGCAGTTCAGTCCATCTGAAAATGGAAACGCATGGAACAACTGCAAACATATAAATAACAAAACAACATTTTAAAATCACGCATTCCTTTCCTTCCTCTTCACAACTGTGTGCTAAATTAAATTAAAGTAAAATGAACTGAACTTTGAAAATGAGAATAATTAGGCTGTTGTTCCGATTAACCAAAATAATATAGGGATTTGCTTTGAATAAATAACAACAAATGTATTCAGCACCATGAAACTTAACAGAAAGATAAAACAAAAAGATATTAGAAATATATTTTGTGTTTTTTTTTTACTGGAAGTTGTATTTAAAAGAAGAAAATTGTGTACTGATGTCAGGGAAGGAGTGCCTGATAAAGAAGGCCCATAACCAGCTTCAGTCTGGATTTACTGGTTCTTCCTGATAATACAGATTATAATGTTTACAACAACCAGGTATGATACAATTACACCCTAATTCAACGCATCTTAGAGGACAACTAATGTGAATACACACTTAAACCCATGCTAACACTCCTGTTTTATTACACACATGTGGTCAAAACATACCTAAATCAGACAACTCAAAGATGGCTCCAAAAGCACAGCTATAAGTTTAAATTACATAACTTAAAATATTTACTCCTACAAAGTTTGTTACAGTAGTAATCAAACAAAAGACGCCAAATCCTGTTAAAAACATATTTATTGAGCTGACCTGTGAGCTTATTTCTTAAAACAAAAGTGAAAATTAAACAAAAATCTATAAAACACAAAATCTTACCAAGTATTTTTGATCTAGTTTCTAGTGCATATAACTTGAAACACAGAAACACATGAAGACTAACTTAAAAGTAACTTTTCAGCAGGACAGAGGAGTTTGTCGTAAGTCGGTAATTAGTGATTAAAAACAATTAGTTCCACTGGGAGATTTTTTCACTTATGAGACAATGTTAAGAGTGAAATAACCTTCCAGTCGAACTGGTAATTTCTGATCAATATTAAGGAATTGTTTACTTATATTTGTCCACACAGATGTTTCGTTTACATGCAAAATTGCTCATCCTACCGGTAGATTTAAAAGGGACTTATTATACAAAATTCACATTTTGCACTTTTTAGATATTTCCATTTGGATTTCAACTGCTCCTAAAAACAGCTAAAGCACTTGAAAAAAAGAAAAAACAATAAGTAAATTTTTGGTGTCTGGAAAATGAGCCATTTAAAAAAATCTTTGAATGTCAGTGGGCACAGTCCGTTACCTAGCAACCCAAGCTGAGCTCCAGCACATTTGGTCAGCTGGTTTTGGCTGCTGGAAAAGACAAGTGTTTTGCTATTGACTTACCTTCCAGAAACCACTTGCTGTATTCTTGTTAAAGTCACATTTATTTGCTCTAATCATACATCATACAGTTCCTTACAAATATTTCTAAATTAACACCATAAAATCTGTGATTTTGATTGCGAATAAAAAGAATACACAAAAATAACCACAAAATTCTGGAGGTACCGATCAGTGTGAAAAGATGTTCAATATTATTTAATTTTAAGAAACACTTCTTCAATGAAACAAAAAAAACTATTTATTGGTATTTTTTATTTCATTAATAAATCCCTCCTGTTTGCACAAATCTGCAAAATTCACACAAAATCAACAGATCCACTGCTGCCTTAGTTGATGTCAACTTATAGTCCGTGATCAATATGGCGATTAATAAAAAGTCACATTTAATGTCATATATTAGCCCCCCTTCAGCCCCAGTTCGCCCAGGGCGCCAAACAGGCTAGGACCGCCTCTGCATGAGCTAAAACTTCCTTACACAAAAACAATCACGAAATCCTGAAAAAGATGTTCAATATTATTTAATTTTAAGAAACACGACTTCAATGCTGCAACTAACTGTTTATTGATATTTTAACAACTTAATGAGTTTTATCGATACATTCCGGCCCTTTAAGAGGATTCAGATGTTTGACATGGCCCAAAATAAAAATGAGTTTGACACCCGGGTACAGTACGGCTCTGCTTAACAACTTGTTCAACAACACACACACACACCTAAGCAGGTGGAGGAAGTTAAGTGCAGCTTTCAGCAGGTGCCGCCCTGCGTGAGCCGGCTAGGACGAGATGAAAGTCACCGCTGCACTCCGACTCTCTCTCCCCGACTCCCCGACTCCCTGCCTCCCATCACCGCGCGGAACACGCAGCCTCCCTCCTCGCCTCCCTCCCCGCCTCCTCTCGCTCTCCGTGAGCCAGATTTGTAGTGACAGCAGCGGGTGCATTCACTAGTCATTCCCCATAAAAGGTTCCGTCTGATCAAAGCCCCGCTGAGGCAGCGAGGCGGCTCGCTAACGTCGGTGTGTGTCTGCGTGTCTCCGGTGTCTCGCTGGGTTGAGGCGGGTTTTGAAGCGTTATAAACACAAAAAAATCCCTCTCTGTCGATCTCCCTGCTATTTACATTTGAGCTCCGTTTTGCCTCGGCAGTAAAACATTGTTTTTTTTATATATATTCCCTCCGCCTGTAGCCTGCGCGACAGCCTCTTCTGCATTAATCAGCCCCTCTCGCTAGAGTCGGGGATTTCTTAAACTGGAAGAATTACATCTTTAAATACATTTTAAACGGAAGCGTCTGACTGAAGTTATGTTAACAAGCCCCCCAACCTGAGAGGTGTGTGTGCCGAGCGCAGGTTCCCCGGTGAGCGCTGAGGGGTTGGCACACACCAAAGCAACGTTGCGGCAATGTGTTGATATAAATTTGCCCATCCGCTGTCAATTAGACAAACCTTTTAGCAGCTGTGAAAGTTGGGCTTTTCCCAGTCAAATATCAGAACGACGCCGTGCAGGTGCAGGATGAACTTTTAAGTCGTCTGCCAGTCACTCTCCCTCCCGGTTTTTCCATATTCATGTGGCTTTTAAAATCACCAGGAAGCCCGAGCATCCCTCTTTACCTCCTCATTAACATCAGGCGGCTCGTCAGGAGCAGCAGCGTTTTTCACAATCAATTAAGCGCCAGGTCTACTGCTGACACATCGATGCAAGTTGAGAAATATGCATGTGAATAATAAAAAAAACAATTTTTGGGAAATGCAAATTTTGAAGTGTGTTTAGACTTTTAAGAGGCTTCTTTAAGGAGCTCCACACCCTTCTGCCTAAATTCTGTTTTCATCCTCAACACAAAGCTTTCTATACATTGATCTTTTCCTCACAATACTTCCTGTTTCTGCTGAATAAAACATAGACCATCAACAGCGCTTGAAGTTGTCCGTGCATCAATGCTTTCTGTCTGTCTTTGAACACAAAAAAAAGTCAGAATGTGACTTTATAAAGAAAAACTAGAGCAGAAAAAAGAATTATTTTGAACATAAATATCAAAAATACTTTGCCAGCTCATGTCTAATTTGGGGAAACTGGGAAACTTGTTCCTTCAACTTTTATATGTGCAGCAGTGCAGCATCAATTTTAGACGAGTTTTATATCAATTCAGCTGTAATAATGGGACAGAAAGAAACTTTTGCTGCTAAAATAACCAAGAAACTACAGTGGAAAACACATCGCCTTGATTTTACTGAATGTTTAAGAAATATTCACCCAAATCTAAATGGTGAATAAATTATTAAATTACAATTACAAACTTCATCATTTATTAAAAACTACTTATAAAGAACATCTTGAAATTTGAGCTGATTGATATTTGCTAATACGTAATTTATTGATTTTGCTTTAAAGTGGTCATAAACACAGGTATTTTTAAATATCTTATTTATTTGCAGGATTATCTATTAAACAACTCTTCAGTTTTTTAATTACAAAATTATTTTCTGGAAGAACATTTTATAAAATATTTAAAATTGCAAGAAATTCAAGAGATCCAAAAAATTAAACATTAGCTTGTGCACACCAAAAAGCTAGGAAAAATAAATAAAACATTTTCACTTTTTTAAGTTTCTGCATGCAGGTTTATTTTGTGCTGAACTATAGTTTTATTCTAAAAAAAGAATTTTATGTTCCAAAGCAACAAACATTTGCAAACATGTTTGACATGATGTTTTTGATAGGTAGAAGGTTTGCTTTATATTATAATATATTTCTATCTAAATTTGAAAAACTCCAGTATTGGTCAAATTTTAGTTTGTTTTTAGTTCAAACTGTTTTTTAAAAAAAATATTGAAAAACTTAAATCTAACAAAAACTTATTTTTTTTAGAAATAACACAAAGATGTCAAAAACTTTATTTTATCATTATACAGCTTGTGAAAAAATGTGAAAGTGAACAGGCCAAAAACTGAATTTCAGAGACTGATTTGCATCATTAACACTGCAGTTAATATGAAGAAACCCAGAATCGTTTAACTTTCATCACACCATTTAATTCCAACAGTTTGTATGAAAAACATAGTACAGCATATATAAACATTAGGATCACCTTACTTCCTCTGAGCAGGGTTAAACTTTGCTATGTTACATTAAACTCAGAGAAAATGCTGAGAAGACACCAGGAAACAGAGCAAACATTCCTCATCAGCATTCTGCTATAATTTAACAGCCTCCAAGCTAAAATTAATTTACAAACGAGCCCTCAAACACATGCGCATCGCTTATTCAACCTGTCCAATCAAGGCAAAGTGGTGCTTGGACGTTCACTCAGTTGATCATATGTTAGCAAGTGTGTTGGCAGCAGACATGATGAGTGTTAAGATCTAATTAAGGATCATGGGTTACTGGGGATAGGCCTCAATCACCATGGCATGACCCTGGAAGATGGAAAAATTGCAAATAATGAAATATTTGTTGTGTTGTTTTTATTATTGCTGGTTTTTAAGGTTAAAAAGAGGAAGTTACCTGTCCTCCTGCAGCGCAGGCAGCCACCACGCCGTACTGTCCGCCCTCCTTCTTCAGCCGATGAGCCACGGTGGTCACCAGCCTGCAGCCTGTGGCACCGAATGGGTGACCCAGAGACAGAGAGCCGCCCCACAGGTTGAACTTATCCATCGGTGGAGTCCCAACCTGCACAGATAACAGGGTCAAAGGTCAGGAGTAAACCACCAGGGAAATGTTTCCACAATTTATCACATTACAGATATAAACAGCAATGACATTTAATGGGATTTTATGTGATAAACCAGCAGAAAGAAGCACATAATGATACATAATCAAAATGTTAAAACATTTCAAGAAGTGAATACTTTTGAAAGGCACATTAATATCAGACCAACATAACTAGGACTGTCACAATAACAGATTTTGCAGCATGGTAAGTTTTTGCGATAAACGATAATAATGTTTTAATAACGCAAGAACAGATTCTCAAAGATTAATAAATAGAATTTCAATAGAACTTATAGTTTAACACTGGAAATGGAAGGCATTTTAAATATGCAAAGTAAATAAACAAACCAACAGAAACAACAAATAAAATGAATTATGAAGTAAAAAGAGAAAAGATTATCATGCGATTAAATCATTCATTGCTTACCGCGATAGGCATAAACATACAAAGATAAAGCTGCTGTATGTAACTTTTATTTTTAAAAATATATATCTTTTTACACCAATCAGAGCCAGGAGGCGGGGCTTAGCGCTGTCAATCACACTCTATCACTTCCCCCTTTGCTCTCTGCTATGCTGCAGTTAGCATAGCTTGTCATGAATGCTAGGGCTAGTTAGCACAGCCACTGATGACGACGGATAAACGGTTATCCTGTAACTGAAAGTAATTTCTCCTCCAGTAGCATATTTAGCATCGAGTACATGAGAGTGATTGACAGCGGTAAGACTCGCCTCTTGGCTCTGATTGGTTGGTTTTGGTCGGCATTTCCACAGACGACAATAGTAGCTCAGGGAAGTGATGGATAAGATCAATCTTTTCAGGGATTATCTGTCTCATACCACACAAATAAGAAACATGTAAATATAATATTTTTTTTAAATAAAAGTTACATAGCGCAGCTTTAAAGTTATGAAACCATATTCATGAAACCACAGTACCTATGGGTGATTACAGAACTACCAACCTAAACTTCAAACTTTTCCTGACAAAAATAGTTCAGCTGATCTGCGTAGATCATAGATAGATTACTAATAATCTTTACCTTTGCTTTCCTGCCCATGTATGTCTGAGCAAACCAATCAGAATCCATCGCCTTCAGATTTGCCATAATTTGACCCTACAAAACACACAAAAACACAACATCATGACACAAACAAGTCATTTATTTCTAAGACAGCTGACTGTGAGAACTTACAGCAAATGCTTCGTGAAACTCAAACACATCGATGTCGGACAACGACAGGCCGGCCCGATCCAGGACTTTAGGTGTAGCGTAAGTTGGCCTGAAAAAGAAAAGGAAACGGATCAGAGGAAGCAAATAATAGAACATTTTCTTAACTTGCAGTTTGAAATAGAACAAGATTTTTAGGATGTTTCTGGAATAAATTTACCCCAAAAGCAGCTGATCTTTGGGGTCCTGGGACACATAGACAAAGTCTCTGTCAAGGTGAAAACATCACAGAGATCAGAAAACCTGAGGTCGAATCAGAGGTGAAAATAAAACAGAAAGTCCAAATACCGGAGGTAGGCTTTGGGCTTGAACCCCATGGACAAAGCTTTCTCCTCAGACATGATGAGAACAGCAGAGGCGCCGTCAGTCTGAGAAAACACACAACAACAAGTTTATCCACAAAATTCAAGCTGAAGATGTTTGTCAAAATGACTTCGACTAAAATAAAACATGTTTTTCTTTAAAAAAATGTTGCAGTCAAATGAATTTAGAGTTGGTATGTTTATCCAGACAGAACAGTAAGAGCTAAAGTTCACCAGGAAAGACGAGTTGGCAGCAGTGACCGTGCCATGCGGCTTGACGAAGGCAGGTTTTAGTTTGGACATTTGCTCCATAGAAGACGGACGGATGCCGTTGTCCTTTGAGACGATATCCCGACCTGAAACCAAAAACATGTTGGATCAGTTTATTTAAGCTGTTAGATTTCAGCTAAAAATGACACGTATAATAAATCCTATCTCAGATTTTGTGGCTAAAGTAAACAGACTCCTACATATTTTCTATCTTAACCCTTGTAGACGGAACGTGTCGGTGATGACATGGCCAAATTTCCAGTACCGTAACTCTGCGATACTTTGCACTATCTGAAAAATTCCAACGCATTCTGAAATTGAAAAAGTTGAGCTTTCCAGTCAATATCGAGTTATTACGGTAATTCCACTCCCGCCGTTTCAGGGAGCATGTTTTACTTCTGTTTAATCTGATGAAACAATCTCTTAATAGATGGTAAATTGTAAAAATAATTGCTAGATATTGACAATTCTAGTTGTTATGGATAAATGGGCAAATATATTTACTCACAGGACACTTAAAGAACTTTGTACAATTAAAATAAGTGACAATATCCAGACGGAGATTTGAAACTTAAAGGTCCATACTTTTCTGGATTATAATCTAAAAATTTCCTGCTTGTTTTTATAAAATTCCAGACATATTTTCTTAGTCACCGATTTTTTCAAGAAATATTTATTTTATATTAAATCCATGAAGAATATCTATAGATTTAGTAACTCCAAAGATATCCATTAAACAATGATGGAAATGCGAGAGTTGCAACAACATACCTAAGAATATATACTTAGAAATAATCATAGAAATGTGAAATAAGATTAAAGTTTGAATGTGTGTTGTTAGTTAATGACAGGATGAGGATTTACCGGGAACTTTAAAGGAAATCACATCCTCCAGCAGCTTGTGGTCCTGAGCCTTCTTGGCCAGCGTGTGCGACCGCAGCGCGAACTCGTCCTGCTCCTGTCTGGTGACCCCGAACGCCGCGGCCAGACGGTCTGCGCTGTGGCCCATCGTCTCCGCTGTGGAGAACTCGGCAACAGCAGGGAGCTGACCACACACATTCAACAAACTTTATATCATGTCACACACAAAAGAAAAGGAAAAAAAAACACAACGATGCCGACCTCTGGAGCCAGATGTGCCAGCCGGATGCTGGCCAGCAGGCCCAGCCTCTGGCCGACGCTTTTGGCCTTGTTGAGGGACAGCATGGTCTTCCTCATCTTTCGGCTGTGACGGATCGGAACGTCGGACATGAACTCCACGCCGCCGGCCACGATGGCGTCACACTGGCCTGCTGCAATCATTCCAACAGCTGAAGAGACAAAGAGAGAGAACATTAACGGTGAACTACTGTGCTTCCTTGAAAGGATTAGAGTAGGCCTACAGTCTAAACAAAACATGTTCATTATGTTTTTTGTCACAAGATTATTCTCAAATAATGAAATTTTAGTTTTGAGCTATTTTAGAGACAAATAATCTGCTGCTGGCCACAAACCCCTAACTCAACGTTCACACTCGCATGTGACAATGGCTGCAAACAGACACGCAATTATACAACTGTTGAACTTTGAAAAGCAAAAGTGGTGCCTCCTGCACAAACAACAAGAATGCAGTAAATGGTTTCTGAATGGTAAGTCAACAACAAAGCACTTGTCTTTTCCTGCAGACATTGTACAGCGAAAAAGCGGTAAAACCAGGTGACCAAACGTGCTGAAACTCCGCTTGGGTTGCTAGGTGACGGCCTTGTCTTCACTGGGGTTGCTAGGTAACAGCACAGTGCCAGCTGGATTTGTAACATTCTGAAGGTTTTTGAAACGGCTAATTTCCCAGACACCAAAAAACATCAACTTATTTCCAAAAGAACAACTGGGTGGTTTATAGAAGCAGTAGAAATCTAAATGTAGGACAAAAACATGCAAAATGTGAATTCCCCCATCAATCCAGGACAAATGTCTAGAAAGCAGGCAGCTTTGATAGAGAGCTGAGGTCACCTGAGGTCATCGCCTGGTTGGAGGAGATGCAGGCCATGGTGACGGTGTGAGCGGGAATCTTGTCAGAGAAGCCGGCCCCCAGCGCCGCCTGCAAAACAATGAGAAGGTCATTCTGAAAAACTTCAGATCCAGATCACACTGATTCAGTCGGGGTGTGTGTGTGTGTGTGTGTGTGTGTGGGTGTGGGTGTGTGTGTTTATACCTCCCGGGCCACATTGCTGGTCTTAACCTCCTGGATGACCGTCCCATATATAAGGTAATCCACAGCGTCCTTAGGTATTCCTGTCCTGTTCAACAAACCCCTAGAAAAACACAAGCAGAGAATTAAAGAGAAATACAAGGAAGACTGGAAGTAAACACTTAAAAAAATGATTTTACAGCAGATTTCCAACACCTAACGTCCCTAGCACCAAGTTTTTTGTCTAATTTTGAGTACAATATTTTTATTTTAATATCTGCACAGTGTTTTTTGTTGTAGCCTTAGTTATTGTTAAATTTATATATATTGTTTCTAACACTTTTTGGTGTGAAACTTAATACCTGATACTGCTGTTACAACTGGATTTAAGGGATTTGAGAGTATTCCTTATGTATCCAAATGAAATGTGGATGCATGCTTAAAGCTCCTTACATTAATGTAAGATGTAAGAATAAAAGTAGTTCATGTGAATTCATCTGAAATCATGATGTAATTAAACATTTCTTAAAAGTATAAAATTTATTCATAAGTTTCAAATCTTTATTTTACCCAGATTTTTATTTTCTACACAAACTATGATTAGTTTGTGCACAGCTTATATCTGGTCCTTATTTTCACTTTTCAAACTATGATTCTAAACAACTTTTTGTTGATTTTTTTCTCAGTTACGTTTTTGGCTTAAAGTCAACTCGAAAACAGAAGCACAAACTTACTGAAGAGCTGCTCTGGCCAGGTCATGGGGCATTAAATCCGCATACCTGTCACCAACGATGAAGGAGACATTTTATAACATAATCAAGCTGATCAACAAACTATGGAAACATAAACTCAGTTTCTAAAAACAAAACAAACTTACGTGGTTCCAGACAAGAGGAAAGGGGTTCGAACTCCTTCAACCAGAACGATGTTCTTCACTCCGGGTCGAGCCAGCGTCTTTTTGCTTTTAGTTTGAACTGAGAAAAATAACAACAATGTTATCAATGCGAACAGTGATCGACGTATCTCCATTATCTTAATGGGAAACTGTCATGTTTTGTTACAGTAGAGACATTGTTTTACAAATGCAGTGCAACTTAAACGCTTAAAAAGTTAATTTACATGATAATAATTAGCATAAATATACACTCTGCATAACAGTGGGGAAGAACTCAATCCCCTTTTAATCCTTCATTTGTAATCAAAATACTGAACTTAAATTGTTTAATAAAATTACACAGGTTTATACTGATATATTTTTATGTAGAAGTCAATGCATAGCATTTGTTACCTTGAGCCTGGAGCTGTGTTGTTGTACTGAGGGAGCGCGCAACTGTGAGAAAAATAAAAAATTGACTTAAAATTATGATTATTACTATTATTATTATTGCTGCTGCAGGAAAAAAAAGAAACAGTTAAACAGAAATAACATGGGAAGAAGTATTGCTGTCTCTCTGATTGCTGGAAGTTATTTTCAGTAATTTAAACTGTTAAAAAATAAAAGAACTTACCAGATCGCACAGCCCAGGACGGGCCGACGGCGCCGGTCCGCATCGTGTTCAGCAACATGGAGGCCATAATGCTACAGACTGGAGAAAAAATTATTTACTTTGAATTTTAGCCTGAAATTTTAAAACAAAAATAAAACACAAACATAGAAGTCTTTAAATAAAAATAATAATAAAAAAACTGTAAGCGATGTTATTTTATTAAGTTGCAATTTTCTGGTAAAAAAATTTTTTTTTTAGGTATAAATACCTAAAACTTTAGGTATTACAATAGAGAAATATTCCATAATTATGTATTATGGAATATTTCTCTATTGTAATCATGCTTTAAATGTAAAATCTACAAAATTCACAATAAGGAAGAAAGAATGGATGGATAAACAGAAAGAATGGTGGAAGAACAATTATTATGTGCGTCAGTTTGACATGTTGTTGGGTCACCCCTGCCCAACCTCCTGCTACAGCGACCTTTCACCTACATTCCTCTCCTACAGAATGACAGAGCCAAAAAGCAACTATAATCACCTCAAACTGTGTCATTTCTCTAAAAACTCCAAAGAGACGCTTCATTACTTTTAATAGCATTTAAATGCCAATAAAACGTCCTCAGGGAACCCGTTTAAATAGATGAAGCTATGCAAGCTAACGTCAGAGCGAAGCTAGCAGACTGTTAGCTTTAAAACTGTAATGCTACTTAAGACTTTAGACATCTTTTCTGCGTAAATAAAACACATGTTCTGTTTTAATGTTTTTTATTAACAGCCTGGACGACGTTTCATCTTACCTTTAGGTGTGCTGCTTCTTTGCCACCAATGCTTCCCTGTTGAATGACAGACTGCGCAGGACTACAACAACCGCTGTAAAGGACCCAAAAATAACTATGGCTCCTTTAATAAATGCCGGTAATGAACAAATGACAAAATGAATAAAACGTAAGGCGTACGTTAAAGACCAACATTACATACTTATATAAAATATTTAACATATATTTGTGGATTATTGTCAGCATTTTCTTGAAACCACAGTTGAAAACTTAATGTTTTGGTTTAGGCAATTGTCAAGTTGACTCAAGGTCCTTCTTCAGTCTGCTGCATGAACAATTTACGCTCTTGCACCCCCAATGGCCAAAGTATTATTTTACGCGTACACTTTGTTATATCAGCAGTTTTTTTTATTGCTTTCTGTCACTAAACCAATATAATTTTATTATTTTTAATTAAATCAACATCATTAAATGAAGTTCATGGCAAATGGATAATATAGCAAGTTTAATAAATGTATGTTAACTTTTGCCTTTTAACGTTACAATCCATCGTGCCAGATTATTTATTAGTAATTACGTCAGGTTTAGTTAAATCTAAATCATCAAACGGAGAGTACAGGAGATCACTGTTTTAAATATTAAAAAATATTACAGTCTCCTCACAGAATAAATCATCGTCATGACAAATTATGGTCTGAAAATGTTCATTCTAATGGCCCGTATCGATTCATGAACTATTATGGTTATAAGTAATAATAATATTTTTTAAATATAATTTGCGTGTCTTTTTTGTGAAAGTTGTGTGATTGTTCTAACCAAAACAATCTTAATAAGTAAAATAAATTATTTGAATAATTCAACAAGCATCCTTTTAGCTACATGTTCAAGTTTTAATGTCAACTTTTCTTTATTTTTTTGGTATTTTTTCTTATACTTTACTCTTTATACCAGTATATTTATTCTTATACTAGTATGGTTTTCCTTTTTTTACAATTTCATGAGCTGTGTTTGCCTCTATAGAAGGAAAATGAGACATTATTCATGTTGAAATGGAAAGGGTGAATGAATAAATCTGAATTATGATGAAATTGTTAACCTATGCTGGTTTAGCTACATTTTGAACTAGAGAATAAAGCATTATTTCTTTTTTTAGTCCTAAAAGAGCAATGAGGATGTTGCATATCTGACTGAAAGGTCAGAAAATGAGGGGAAATGTCTCATCCCTTTTTATCTTTACAACTCATGGCTCTTTCTTGGGAACAGACCTCAAGGTACAATATAATCAAATCTGCTTGTGTGGCTAAAGATTTGGCCTTAAGTTCTGATTTTACAACAACTTGTGAATAGAAAAGGCATCAAATAAATAAATAAAACATAAATGAATCATGGGGAGTCTTGGTTGTGCTGCTGCCTGGAGCAGGTGGCACACAGAGACCGCTTTAAATGGTATACAGACACACATCCATATTAATTAGTGATGCACATAAAGGCTCAAAAAGCTCCACAGTCTTGTGCTAGTGGCTACTGGGTTACACTTGAGTATATTAAGGTCAAGACAATCATTTTGGCTGATATCAGATTAAAATATTGGAGAAGGGAGAAATGCGCCAGCTGGACCGCCCTCTGGGTATGTTCTACTGTAGCAGTGGCATTTCTTTATAGCTGCACTTAAGAAAAACAGTGCTGCCTTTCTACGGTCTTCTTCTGGGCAACAGTGACACAAGTATGCAACTCTCATGATACTTTTTTATTTGTTTTTCTGGACTTGTTGAGTTCATCTCTTCAAAGTTCCTCTGGGTGACGCCTGCAGAGAAGAAGGATAGTTTAATGTCACAAATGTTGCACTGGACTTTTCCTGATTGCACAAAATCCAAGACTGAACAAATGTAATGATCCAGAGTTAAATAATCTTGAAATAGCCTGTTGTACTGGAACACTCAAAGCTGTTGAGGTTTTGTAGATTCATTTTGGAGTAAAGTATCTTAGGGTGAAATGAACAGGGTCTTTATAAGGTAATAAGTACGGAGAACATTTTACAAAACAGACACTTTTATTTATAACAGATTGAAAAGTATTGAAATTTCCAGCATTTCTATTTGCATTTTGAGACCTCTCATGGTTTTCATCATTTTAAAACTCAGTTTGCAGTTCCTTTGGGATTATTTAAAATCAGGAGTAGTAATTTTATAGTTTTTATACAAATTATTTGTCCATTTCAGTCCAATCTTGAACTTTCATTCAGTACTCTACTCTAGATACTTTATGTTTTGTTTGTTTTTGGAGGTTCATCTGTTCTCTTTATTTACAATAGCTTGCCAACATATGCAATGTACAGTATGTGGAACTCCCTTGTGTCCAAATGAATTGTGACTTTTCTGTCTTACTGCAAAAGCACAAGATCTTAACAAGCATTTTTGATCTAGTTTCTCATGCAAATATTTTAGCACACTTGAAATAGGACTAAACTAACCTAAAAGTAACTTTTTACAAGATATAGGAGCTTGTTTTAAGTAAACAATTCCTTAATATTTATAAAAAGTTCTAGTTCCACTGGCAGACTATTTCACTTATTACATGGGGAAAATGTCTTGTTATAAGTTAATTTATCCGCCAATGGAACAAATCCTTTTTCATCAATATTAAGGAATTATTGACTTAAAACAAACTCCTATATCTTACTAAAAAAGTTACTTGTAAATTAGCTTGGTTTAATTTTAAGTTTACTAAGATATTTGCACTTGACCAAAAATACTTGGTAAGATTTTGTGTTTTTGGGTGATGCGATGTCAACAAATTGTGGGTATACCACTAATTCACACAGAAAAACAGTTTTCTTTGCATTTAGATCGATGTAAAACTTGATTTGTGATAACAGTGACCATTTTTACAACGTCTCTGCTGTTCCAGAAACAGTGTAAACACAAATACACTGTTTGCATTTTTCAGCTTAACTGCAGAAGTGATTCTTACCGCTAAATTTCACATAACTGCATTTCATTGCATTATTGGATTTATTGAAGTAGAAGTAACAATCCTAACAATACTTCTAATTAATTGGTGTCACAATAAGTCAAATATTGATAAACAATAATAAAAATTACCCGCCCCTAAGACAACAAAAGCTTCACTATTTAATAGTTAAATTTTGTCAAAATGGTCATCATCAGCATAGTGACTGAACCACTGAGTGATTTTTATCGTTTACAAACTGCATGTTGTTGAGTTCAGCTCAGCTAAAAAAAATCAAAACTCATTTAGTTTCCTTTTATTTCGCACATCACTCATTTATTTCTGCATCGTTCGTCTGATGGCAGTCATGCAGTTACAGGGTCAACATCTCATTTACTTCAGTCTGTAAAGTAACACAAGGAGCAGATTTCAAAAACATCATTAAGCAGCTTTTTCATTCGTCTATCGACCGCTGAGTTTTGGGAACATAAATGTTTTAAAGTGAAATATAACTCACATAATGCCACAACAATGCAATCATAGACAATCAAGTGTAGAAAAACAGAAATTGCATCTTCATTGTTATCCGGACACATCTGGCCATTTTATTACTCTATAAATAGAAAATAAGTCTTTGTTTTTACATATATATGTATATATATCTACAATTTTGATACATCTGGATTAGTAGGTCAATTATTTGTTGAACTGAATCAATAATTATGGTAAAAAATCTTCACAGAATCGAATTTAGGTCTTTAAACTTTAAACTATCTAATAAGTTAGCAGGTTAGGCTTTTTAAAGATCGGTGATGGGCCAGAAATCTGCAATCTGTCTACTTTTACTGGGACTTTAGTTTATTCTAATTTAAATTTTAAATGTTGTGAAATAATAACAAAGAGAGATTTATTTGTAGTTACATTTATTTGGGTAAATAAAGCATAACAGAACAAGAAATTTGAGGTATATCATAAAAACTCATTTCTCAGGTTTGGGGAAACTAAAAAAAAAAATTTATGTATCATTGAAGCAAATTAATGCAGCTAAAATGATCGATAATGTTATGTTGTGATTCCCCACAGTGTCAATGCAGTGAAGCACAGAAAAGCCCAGACACTCATGGCTGAACTTTTAACCCCAATTTTGTACTTATAGAGTTAACAACACATTGTATTGGTTTTTATTTTATTAATTTAATTAAACTAGTTGTTGTTGTTGTTGTTTTTTTTTAGCTCCTAAACTCCACCATTCGTTCCAGTTACATCCCACGGAAGCTCAAGCGAAACCAGTTTGAAGGATATGTTCAGTTTTACTCATCCTACTGATCATAAGTTTAGGTTTAATCGACCAAAACTCATTGAGTACCTATAATAATAATAATAATAACTAGAAATGACAAAAAAAGTCAAAACAAATCTCGCCTTCTTCATGATATTGAAAATGTAATTGAAAAACAGCATCTTCAGTCAGAGGCTTCTTCAAATTCACCGTGACAGACTGCTACAATCACTCCTGCCCACATTTACAAGAACTCTGAATAATTTTGAATTTACATGAGTTAAAACAATATTTAATTTTCCTTTGGGGTCAAAAAAAACATTTTTGAATTTGAATTTTAAATGTTTTTTTGGGAACACTGTATTTGAAGGGTTGTTGTCAGCAAGTGTCATTTGGTGAATAATGAGGTTTATTAATACAAAGTCATGTGAAAAGAGTCACTATTAGTGCAAAACTGCATTTAAAGAGACAATTTTAATGCAAAGTTTCATTAAAAGTTGTAAATAGTGACACCTTTAATGCAAACTTGCAAAGTGTCACATTTTCTGCAAAACCGCATTAAAAGATTGTCTTTTAATGCAAAGTCACAATGAAAGTGTCACTTTTAGTGCAAAGTTGCCTTAAAAGTTGGAAATAATGACTCTTTTAATGAAAAGTCACATTAAAAGTGTCACTATTTACAACTTTTAATGCAACTTTACAATAAAAGTAACACTTTTTATGAGACTTTCCATTAAAAATGTCATTATTTACTGAGTGACACTTCAGGACGACAGTCATGCACATTCATGACGCCTCCTTCATGTTTATGACTGCAACATGTCAGTCTTATGCACACCCCTTCAAATAATTTTTTTTCCCCGTTTCATGGCTACTGAACTGTCTAAAGACCGTTCTGTCAAAAAAGCGTGAATTTTTGACTATTCAATTCTCACCTGGAGCCAATGTTAGTAAACTACTTCCAGTCTGAAATTCAGAAAAAAATAAAATTAAAATCTGCAGTTAGAGTGAAGAGTCAGTTCTGCAGTTTAGCCACAGGGGGGCGTGGTTTCCTTAGGCTTCAAGCAGTGGGGCTCAGCAGTCAGTGGGTCACAGTGGAAGGCACATTCAGGAAGGCTGTGTCTGTGTCGCCATCAGGCACATTACCGGGGTGGTAGGGTTAGATTTTGGGCCTCCAGCCTTGGATGAACTGTGTGATTTTGGTCACATGGAGGCGGCTCAGGTGGAAGTCGTGTGACAGAATGTCTTCAGTGAGCTGCACCAAAAGGCTGCCGTCGATCCGCTCCCTCTGGAAGACGGCCACCGCCGCCTCCGGCAGGCCGATGAACCGCAGGCACGCTGACACCTCCTCCAGTGACAGAGCAGAAAGGTCACTGGGCGGCCTCCAGGTGGGGTCAGGAGGAGAGGGGGACCCATCAGCACCGCTCGATGATGTCCCGCCGCCTTCCGCGCCTCTGGAGGAATCATTTGTCGCGGGTTCGGGCGAGGGGCAAGGCGACTGGCGGTTGAAGGGGTTCAACGCGCCAAACGGTGCGAATCGGCTCTGTGGGGGCGGTGGCCGGAGTCGGGGTGTGGGGGATGTGAAGGACTCCACCCAGGGCTCCACCCAGGTGGCCTGAGCAGGCTGAGAGCTAGATGTGTTTTCTGCAGGGGCGTTGGAGGCCTGGTCCGGACTGGCCGGGTTAGGAGCAGGACAGTCGGCCCAGGAACACGGGTAGCAGTAGAGGGTGGCGTCCGGAGAGGGGGAGCAGCTGGGAAACAAACACATATACCAACAACTCTTAAGCCTTATGTTTGGAGCAAATTGGAAACAAGAAAGTAAAGTTTTTATTAAATAACAAAAAAATGAGCTATTATAAAATGTGGTTTAGTAGTAAAAAGGCTAATTTCTCAAAAAGGAAGAACAAAACCAACAAATACAATGACTTCAGTAGAATATTTTAATTCTGTGATGTTTCTAAAATCTTTTCCATCAGGGATTAATGTGTTATAACTTACGCATTCTTCATCGTTAAAATCGATCTGTTAGTTACTAGATTAAACTTTTTGCACCTAAGAAAAAGCAATTAAGAGGGTAGGCTTAAGGGACTTTTCCAAAACAATCATTTAAAACTTTTCAGTTAAATGTACTGCAGGATTTAATTTGTTTCAATGGCCAGAGCCTTATCTACACAAACACTGAAGTTTAAAAAATATAAAGTTTATTAAAATCATGGCTGGGCATATGATGATATAAGAGTTTCAAATCAGTTGATATTTTGTGTTTTAAAATCTAAAATACAAAATATTATGTTTCCTCTTTTATTCACAGTTTTGACTTCACATTATTGTTTTGTTTATTTTTTATTTTTGAGCAGTTATGAGGCACCGTGGCAAAACCTTAAACTGCTGCTGTGCCAGTTACTCAACAGGTCGTTGCTAGGTAACCAAAGAGCTGATAGATTTATTTTGCACTTTATTACAAAACTGTGTAGTTTGGAAATCAAGCACTTTCAAGGACTTAACACAGAAATTAAATACTTAAACCTTGAACATGCTGAGTATAAATTCAAGCATTTCCAAGGATTTCCAGCACTTGTTGAATGCAGGTTTTACTGCACCTGTCCTGCAGTCCGGAGGAGTAGAAGGAGAGGTTTGGCCTCGGAGAGGTGGAGGTTTTGGGGAAGCGAGGTGGAACCGGCGGGCTGGGGGCCGGACTGGAGATGGAGCCTTCTTTAGAGCAGCGAGGCGGCACAGGAGGGGCGAGCAAGTAGCGGCACTCCTCCCTCACCTACACACACACAGTATAACACACATGCATCAGGGAAAAAAAGTGAACGCCCAACACTTCTCACTGTGTGTGTTCGACTTGGTAAATGTCAAACTTGGTGACCTTTACACCTCAAACAAACTCTACTACACACACAGCCGTGTTTTTGTGGCTTGTGGGGACTTCACATTGACTTCCATTCATTTTCTACAGCCTACCCCTAACTCACCCCCTACCATCACATGCCTAACCTTTACCCTACCCCAAACTTTGATCCTCACATACCTAACCCCTAACCCAAAAACAGCATTTCCCCCAAGAAATGTCCCCACAAAAAGCAGTGGTCCCCACAAACCCACAGACAGAAATAGGTCCCCACGAGAATATAAAAACGTAATTCACACACACACACGAGCGGCCATTGTTCTGGCAGGCTAAATATCAGGGAATGAAGAAGACTGTTGGAGAGGCTGTAATTTAGTTGCTAAGCAGATGTCTTCACCCACACAGAGAAAGAGAAAAGTTTAGTAAATGATAATCTAGTTTTCTACATGAATGTAGAGGGACAACTTTAACCTACAGAATAAACTGTATGTAGATTAGATATTTTTTTATTTCTAATAAATCGACTTTAATTTTCGTCCACTGGAAGAAAAAAAACTACCTGACTGCTTGAGTTGTTGGTGAATAAAAACGGCAGATTTAGTTTGAATGAAGTCTTTAGAGATCATTAACCCTTTCCTTCTCTCCTTTCCTTACATCTATCCTTCCTTCCCCATTTCCTCTGCTGTATTTTTATCTGTTTGCCTTTGCTCTCTTTATTTCTGTCTGTTTTCTTCTCCTTCCTTTCCCTCTGTCCTTCCTTCTTTCCTTCCTTCCTTCCTCCTCTCCTCCCTTCCTTCATTCCAAGTTAGAATCAATGTGAATATTTTCTCTCTGATCCTTTAATCATTTCTCTGTTTGTCTTTATTAACCAGCTCTTACTTGAACTCACATTGATAATTAAAAAAAAATCACATTAATTAATTTTTAGGATCTTAGAACTGAACTGAACTTTTATAAAACATTCAGTAAAACTGAGAATCAATCAGAAAACCAAACCATTGATTAAAACAGTCGTCCTAACCTGCAGGTGTTTTCCTTTTAATTGTCAAATTTGTATGAATTGAGTTTTCTAAGATTCTGTTTAGAGAAACGTTTCCTGTTAACGGTTTGTGTCTGTAAGTGTCTCAGAAACTCTCATATATGAATAATTTAAGCTTCTAAAAGCCGGATGCAGCTGTGGACAGATGAAACCCAGAAGACACTCACAGCATCAGATTTTGGAGGTATAGGTGGTGGGGTAGACACTCTGGTCACCACGGTACCAAGAGACCCGTCCAACGAGGAAGACGTGTGGAAGGAAATGAGGTTTGGTTCTTTCCCCAAACTCTCTGCGTTCTGATTGGTCCAGAGTTCTTCATAAGGGATTTCCTCATTGGTCCTCAAGTCGTCCTCAGTCCAGTCGGGAGTCACATACTCCCTTTCGTCACCGGGTCCTTCGCCCAGCCTCGCCCCTAGAGAGTTTTCAGAAAGACCGCCCATATAGCCGCACATGGAGAGCCGCTGGAGGGCCGGCGCCAGCGAGTCCTGACCCGACACGCAGAGCCGGGACCGCCGGGGGCTCACGCACTCCTCCGTCATGCACTCCAGCTCCGGACGCGTCTCTCTAACCGCCCGAGAGTAGGCATCTGGGTCGAAGGCGTGCCTCAGCAGCAGGCTCTCCAGCGCCGCCGTGTGGACGGAGGCCTCGGCCACGTTAAAGCGAGGCATACAGCGCAGCAGCAGGAAATGCGAGGGAGACACTTCCTGCCGCCGGAGGACCAAGCAGAGCACCACCGTCTTGCTGACGATGTTCAGCAGCTTGTAGCGGTGGCCCTCGCGCACGCCGTGGCGGTCGTAGGGGTTCCGTGGTGGGCGTGAAGGCACCGACACGTTCACAGGGAGGCGGACTCTCTCGATGATGCTGCGGACTGTGTGCTCCCCTCCCAGCATGCCTTGCTCCAGGGGGGAACGTGTGCAGAAGCGTCCGCGGCAGCCGAAGGGCAGGCTGACACTCTGGTTGGTGCGGTGGTTCATACAGACCAGACAGGGCGTCTTACCTGAAAAATCAGAGAGAGCTGTGAAAACCTGATAACGCTTTACCGTGACTTATTATGCTTAGGTTAGGATATATTTATGGCCTAAACAAATCATCTTTTTTGCACAAAATCATTCTTCGCGCATAAAAATGGCTGCAAACAGATGTGCGATTATACAACTGTACATCTTTGACAAGCAGAAGTAGAACCTCCTGCACAATAAACAATAATGCAGGAAGTGTTTTCTGAATGGTAAGTAAACAACAAAACACCTGTCTTTTCCAGCAGCTGACCAAACATGTTGGAACTTGGCTTGGGTTGCTAGGTATCGGTGCAGTGTGACTAAACAATTGGGAGGTTTTTGAAACGGCTCAGTTTTTGGATTCAATAACTGAAATGTTTTGATAGCAATTTCATCACCAAAACAAGAAAATAGGAAGTGATTACTGAAAAAAAATATATAAAAAGATGCAAAGCAAATCTAAACTACATGGCAAAATCTTGACATGTTTTTGATGTTTTAATTCAATTTAAAGACTTTTTATAACTTCTAAAACCTAATCAAAAACCCTAAAAAAGTATTTGTACCCCTTGAACTTTCTCACATTTTGTCACCAGTTTGCTGTCATCGTTTCTGAAAAGTGATTCTACAAAATATGAATCCACAGGGTTTATGCCACACTTTTCAGGTTTTTCCATTTTGTTCTATCACATAAGTTTGTGGTTGTTATATGACAAAATGGTGTGAATACTTGTGCAAAGCGCTCTGAATCTAAAGCTTTTTGGAAATAAACTTTAAATTGCTACAAACTGCAATTATGGATGTTAAAGCCTTAAAACATTGAAAGTGTAGTTTCTTGATGTCTAAATTATAAAGACTCAGCTCTGCTCTGTTGCAAACATTGACGCAAACTGTAGATGAAGTTGCTGCAAGAAAACCAAAGACTGATAATTTGCAAATTGTTCAAAATAGTACAAATAAAACAAATTAAACATTTAGAATGAAAAACAAAAATCAATTGAATTCAATATCAGTAACACGCGTACATGTTTACCAGTGTGTTGCGTCAGCGCGTTTTTATACAACACTCTAAGAATTTGGAAGCCCTGGAGAGCTGTTGGTGCAGCTTTTAAAGTGAGATGTTTTCTTTCTCAGGCGGTTTAGCCTGCAGCTCGCAATGTTCATGATTTCCAAAAAGAATTACAGATTCATCAGGTTACGAGACAGTTTCCGCTTCACCTCAGTCCGTCGTAGACCAACTAGAGGCAAGTTGAGGCAGAGGCCTTTCTGGATCGTGTTTACAGATGTGTTTTTTCCTCACATGCCAGAGTTTAAACATTTTTTATTAATGCAGCTCAGCCGGAGGGCCTAAAAATCACTACCATTAGAAATTGATTCTTAGCCGTGTCCCTTGTGTACAAAGATCCTCCTGGTTTCTCTGAATCCTTTAATAATATTATGTGCTGCAGATGATGAAATCCTCAAATTCTTTGCAATTTCTATTGACAACTGTTTTTCTTAAATTGCCGAACTGTTTGCTCATGAAGTTTTGATCAGCAGCTAAAGTTTTGTTTTTTCAGTCAGGTTGTTTTGTTTTTTTTAGTTAATCTTTCTTATAAAAGAAAAGCCTTCCAAAGCTACATCTATCAGGTTTCTGACTCTTCAAATTGAGTTTTTAAACTTCAGAAGTTAGTTTGAGGTGAAATGTCGCTAACATTAAATCCATAAAATAATTATATGCTTCCTATATTTCAAACAAATCAATTAAAAAAATATCAAGAAATGTATATATACTTTTAAATACATTCACAAAAACAGTGATTTACAACATAAGAATCAGTCATTTTAGCTGCTGTACTTGTTCAAAAAGAAGTGAGAAGTAGTTTAAACTTTTTTAATTCCAACTCTCTTATACTATTCTTCAATATAGTGTGTGTGTATATATATATATATATATGTATATATATATATATATATAGGAATCATCCAAGAAATATCTTGTATTATTTTACTGTTTATGTATACTTCATCCAGACAGATAATTAGAAATATTTTTCTACCTTTTTTGAATATATTTAAGTACAATGCTGCGAGTCACACAATTCCAAAAAGTCACTGAACAAAAGAAAATAATTCTGATGTTTTTCTCAGAATTATGAGAAAAGTCTGAATTCTGAGGACCAAACGTAAGAACTCTGAGATAAAAGTCCGAATTGTGAGAAAAAGAGTCAACATAAAATTTTTTTTTTAAAAACTCATATTAATGTCAAAATTCTGAGAAAAAAATCATAATTTCCAGAAGAAAAAAAAAACAGAATTTTGACATAAAAGTCAAAATTCCGAAAAATAGGTTGGAATTCTGACATTATGGTCTAATTCCTCCTCCGTTGCTTGCATGTTACTAAAACAATTTTGTCAGATATCCTAAAACTTTGAGCTCAACAGCCTCCCGTACTTACTTCTTGGAGTTTTTCCCAGGCGTCTCAGGAGCGCGCTCAGTCCCGTCTTTTCCTTCGGGGGTGTGGCACACAGAAGCTCAGCCTTCCCCATCAGTGACAGCTCATCTCCAGCCTGCAGAGTGAAGCTGTAGGACTCGCTGTCCTCACTGAACTCCCCGGAAACCACCTGGAAGAGAGCAACACATGAACAGTCTGAATGGGACGTGTTAAAAAGTGAGTAACTTAACATCAAATGACCTGCTGTAGACAATCCAGAGTTTACTGCAGAGTTCTACACATTTTCAATCAAATTATTTATTTTTGACCCATTTGAAGTAAAAAACTAAAACATAAGTTCACTGAATTGTTCTGCAAACATCCATCCATCCATCCATCCATGGATAGACGATAAAAAGAGTATTGATATTTTCTCCTCCTTTTTTTACATTAGACCTGAAAATCACACAAATCAAATTCCAAAACGTTTTCCGGTCTTTCCCAGCCTGCGTTAGAAACCGGCTCTAAACTCTGTGAATCGCAGCAGAACATGAAGTGTGCTACAGGTGAGCCCAACAGGAAGTGAGCGGTGGTCACCTTGACGCTGAAAGTGATTGTCTCCATGACGAAGACCCGGTCAGGGAAGACTCCAGCAACTTCTTCCACACTGGAGAAATACTGGACCGGATCCCGGACGTCGCGGTCCTCATCCAGCAACTTGAACTTCCCTGTAGAGAATCACGAAACAACAAAATCCAAACGAGTCGGGAAGAAAACGGAAAGTAAACATTAAGAAAACAGAAAGAATATAGGAAGAAAACAGGAATAAATCAGGAAAAAATCAGGAACATAACAGGAAAAAATCAGGAAGAGAACAGGAAGATCAATGGAGGATAAAAAGGAAGTAAGAGGCAGAGAGAGGAAGAGAAAAAGGTTGTTTTTTGTGGAAATGTGTACATCTACCGCATACAAGGAGAATACAAAGACACCTCAATGACCTTTGACCTGGCACCAGACTTTACCCAACTGACAGCCAACAGTGTCGGCATGGCAACCAATAAAGGGGCCCCCATTTTCACGCAGAGCAGAGGCACATCACTATGGAGACAGTCACACATGCAACTCTTTCTCTTCCACCGTCGCTTTTCTGTTCTCATCCTCTCTGACTGTAACCTTTATGGATTCGCTTTTTCGCGGCTGATATTTCTGACTGTTTAGCTAACTTTCTTTAATGAATTCATGGAATGCAACCAACATATCAGTTTGGTTTTAAAGAGCCTTAACAGTATCCTTATTTATCACTTTTCTGGGTTGCATTTAAACAACTCCATGCTTTGGAGGAGTCTCCTTTTTTCCACCAAGTGATGCATGTGTGGAGATAAGACCAAAGAGTTTTTCTTTTCTATCTGGGAGGCAGAACGGCATACCAAACTGTACCATCCTCTACCAGCACCGCCTTCTTCCTCCTAATTCAAGCTGAACCCCAAGGAAAAGCAGCTTGTCTCCACCAAACAATACAGCACTAATACTAACCCTCCTTCAGGGATCTTTCAGCTCTGAAATGTTGAAATTCAAGCCTTTTTTTGAGCACTTTCAACATGTCTATAGGATTATCTGTTATAAATAGAAAAACATTAACTGCTGAATCTCAGGTTTACATGTAACAGGATTTTTGTTTTAACCATGTTAGAATTTTGAATGTTTGTCAACACTGATTTATTTGTCATTCAAATTAATTTTGCTTATTTTCTCCTGACGTTTATGGCTAGTGGCGGTTGGTGGTTACCATAGCAACCGGTAACTGAAAGTTGACTTGTAGTTGTGAAGTTTGTCAACATTGCTTCATTTGTTCTTCAGATTCATTTTGTTTAGTCAAAAAGTTTGTTTTTTTCTGTTTATTTTTTCTGACCTTTATTGCTCCTGACAGTTGGTGGTTACCATAGCAATCAGTAATTGACAGTTTGTCCCCTTTTCCCGTTGCTGTCAGTAACTGTGTATTATATTTTAACAAATATTTTAGAAAAATGTAAAGGTTTTTGTGTAACTTTGTATATATCTTTAACTTTTATCATAATTAATGTTGTGAATTTTAGCTGTGTTTAATTTTACAACTGTTAACTGCTGTCAGTTGTTCATTGGGAACCATTATCCTGCAGGTTGTTTTGGGTTACTTATTGTATTTTCTTTAATGTATCGGGGCATTCAACTTTTTCAATAACGCTAAAATTTTCAAGCATCCATAAAAACGGCTAAAATTGCTACTGCTACTCTTAATAAAAATCATATCAGGGTTACTAGAGGCTTAAAATTATGACAAAGTATTGGGGCCGTACTAAGAAAATATAAAAAATAAAAGTATGAGAAAATTTTTTTAGTATTATGGGAATAATCTTGTATGACAATAAAGTTGAAATAATATGAGAATAAAGTCATAAAGTCATAGGTTAAGGAGAACAATGTTATATTACGAGAATAAAATTGTACAATAACAAAATCGAAATAATATGAGAACAAAGCCGTAATAATGAGAATACAATCATAATATTTTGAGAATAAAGTCATAATTTTATAAGGATAAAGTCATAGTATTATGAGAATAAATTTGAAATAATATGAGAATAAAGTCATAATTTTATGAGAATAAAGTTGTAATATTATGAATTTATCACTGCTATTGTAGACATATGACGAAAATGACCGAAGGATAGTCCAACTCTTCCAATCTGTCCTTATGTCATCTTCCTCGTCAGAAGGAGGATGCAGTCAGCGGGATGAAGAGAGAGACATCCTGCTGTCTAATCCCCCGGGGGAAACCTATATTGCTCTCATCCGAGGCTTATTTAGACTTCCTGTATGAAGTCATCCCTCAGACATTAGCTCATCGCTGTCGGTTGGCCTCTGATGCCAAAACACCTGCTATAATTAAAATGATCATAAGTGATCCTTAAACGTAGGTTTACGTAACTTCTTCTTATTGACCCTTTACAACTATGTCACTTAATCGTTCGAGGCGCCATGACGGATGTCGGAAGTGAGGGAGGAAAGCAACTGAAATTGTTTCCAAAGTTGTTTTTGCCACTTTATTTATGGCTTCTACTTGTTCAAGTCGAGCTAATTTGTGTGTGACGTAACACACCTGACTGGGGCTCATAGACGTCGGCGGTATTTACAAAATTTTCAAATAGCTAGCTTAGAAACCGACCCATACCTCCTCCCTCCTGACGTGTTGATCAAATTACCGACTGCCTGAATTCAGACCACATGATTTATGTCACTATGTCATAAACAGCGTTTCCCAACATTAAAAACGTACAAAAGACAAGATGCTAACCATTTTTTTCCATACATGCTAGGCTACATGACAGTGCGCATTGTCTCCATGGTTACAGACGGTTAGACACATACCTTCTGTGTTCTTTTGTAACCATGGAGACAGTGCCGCATCGTCATGTAGCCTAGCATGGAAGGAAAAAACTGGTTAGCATATCTCGTCTTTTATACTTGCCTAGCGCACACAGTGAGGAGGAACTTAATAAGAAATCTCTGAAAGATTAATTTATTTTAATAAGTTTCAACATCTTTACCAGCGGTGCTAATAAATGTAGAAGTTTCTGTTAGAATAAAAATCGGAGTTGTTTTTTTATTATTATGTACGGTAATCAATGTTTTTTCTGTCTTTTCTTACAAATAAATATCAGGGAAGATGCACCGATTATAATTTTTATTTTTTGATTATTTTTTTCTAAGAAGTTTTGCCCATCAGAGAGAAAAACTGTGCTGCAAGATTTCAGATTTAAGTATTATTTTTGAACCCTTGAGATTTTCTTCTTTTACGACTCAAAGAACATTTCCTTAAAAACTGTCTGATTCTTAATAAACTCAAGCAAATGCATCTAAGTTGGTAGATGCATTTAAAGATCAGACAGAGATGGGAGATCTTTAATAAGGCCTGCATAATATCAGAAAAATATATATTTCCAATACTATTACTGAATTTCTTTTTACTCTATTTAATTTTTTATCATCACACATTATTACTATTATCATTGTTATTGTTAAACTTGTCTTTTATATATTGTTTTAACACTAAAAACTTTTTTTATTCCTGATTATGCTGTTGCACCTGAATTATCTGTTTCTTTTCTTTATTATTCTATTTTATTCTATTTATATAGTTAACTGAAAGTTATTTAACATTATTTGTGGGGATTCAAGGTCTTAAAAGTACTTAATATTTGGAGTGTTTTGTTTTATACTGTGTTCTGAAATGCTTACCACTTCTTTTTCTTTGTAGATAAGGTGATAAACTGTCAAAATGTAAACAATTAAATTGCATGCATTTAATTTGGTAGTTTTGATGCCTTTAAAATAGAAAAAAAAATTGACCTGCTGAACATCAATCACAGACAATAAAATGATAAACTGTGATTCTGAGCTCTTAAGTGATTTCAGGTAAACCTTCTTTTTACAGGGTTACTGTGAAACAGTGAATGGTCTGAAGTGACGATGATCTCAGCATCCCCTCCTCCCAAACAAATATTCATTCTTTCTTCCAAAGTGGAGCCTGAGAGGCGGCAGCAGCAGCGTGAGGTGACATCAGCGCTGCATCGGAGGAGGAAGCAATGGAGATGAGGCATTAAGATCCAGTTACACAGCAAATAATGAGGCTGCACTGAAGAGGGAAGAATGGGCTCCGGTGAGGTCATCCTGACTAGACTCATTCAGCGGGAAGACCACAAGTCAATGAGCAGGAGATCACATGGTGGCAGGTTGGAGGGAGGCATGAATGAAACGGGAGCAGTAGGAATATTTGCAGTAATGCTGCTTTACAGTCAACAGTGACGTTTTAAACAACAGCTTAAAAGTTGCCAATTTAAATTTTTCCTATCTTGTAAACATCCATCCATCCATCCATCTATCCATTTTCTAACACCCTTGTCCCTCAATAAAAGGTTTTGTAGTTTATCGGCTGTATTTCACCAAACTGCAATGAAAACACTTTTTTTCTTGTCACACGAGTCACATGATCAACAACTGGATGTTACTACTGAATGAAAAGGCGAAGAAGACGACAGGAAGTGGTAGAAGGATGATGGAGCGGCATGTTTTTTAATGACACGTCACGTCAACAAACTTATTCATGTTTGATTCTAAAAACATTTATTATTTAATGGAAACTAGACTTTAAATTTATGCAACTTGCCTCAAAGCTAACTCAGTCTGTCTCAGTTCTTAACCTACCTTTTAACGCTAAATTAAGCAATTTAAGATTGTTTTATCTTAACTTTTACGTTAACCATTAACGTAAAAGTTAATCATTAACTTTTACGTTAAAAGTTAACGTAAAAAAGAAACTGTTTAGTTAAGAAACTGTTTAGTTTCTTAACTAAACAGAAACTGTTTAGTTAAGAAACTGTTTAGTTAAACAGTTTCTTTTAACTTTTACGTTATGTTTAAAACTGTTTAACTGTTTAGTTAAACAGTTTCTTAACTAAACAGTTAAGAAACTGTTTAGTTTCTTAACTTTTAAATAAACTTGAGATTAACCTAACTTACACTGATCTTAACATTTAAATTTCTTTTTAAAACTGAACTTAAATTATCTCAAGTTGATTAAAGCTAACATCAGCATAAATTTAACCTCATTTAATCCAGACAATAAACACTGAACTTTAGGATATTTTTAACTCTCAGAGCTCAACTGAACATCTGCAGCGTCATTTAAGAGAACAGTGACCAGTCCTGCTTTTCAATATGAAATTTTTCTCTGTATTAAATACGCAATAAATTAAAACCAGATTTCAACACAAAAACACAGCATTAGCTTCCTTTCCTTTGACATTATCCAGCCTGCTTTAAAAGGAACAAACAGAACCCTCTAGAAATAGAACAAGTGGAATATGTTGACCTTTATGGGAAATAAAACGAGTATTTATTTTACCCCCAGAGAGAATGGGACATTTTATAAACAATGGCTATTTTTAGATTGTGGATAAACTTTTAAGCGACTACTTGGTGATTCCTTTGTCTATGGGCTCCATGGTTATGAGTAACCAAACTGCAGCTGTGAACTGTGTGTGTTTAAGTGTCCATGCTGACCCTGGTACTGCAGTGGGATGTCGATCTTGGGCCCGATGACGTAGTGTCCCTCCTCCAAGCTGTGGGCCGTCACAGTGGTCCACTGACGGCAGGAGTGCAGCAGCACCACGTCGTCCTCCGACAAACCCTCCACGCATTCACCTGAAACGCAGAAAAACACAACGAAAGACGGGATTTATTCAAATATTTCACTTTTAAAGTCTCACTTACTAGGAGATCTGTGATGGAAAATGCTTGAAAACATTTGAAGTTGGTTTAACGTGAAAATGAAAGTCCACCTGCTGTCTTGAAAATGCAATTTGAGTCGACAAGAAAATTGTTTTGTTTTTAACTCAGAAATTGAAGTTCATGAAGTTGATTTAACAACAGAGACAAGTTACCAAAAATATTTTTTTAAGTTAATTAATCTTGAATAGTGAGTTTTAACTTAATGCTGCAATTTAAAACAAATATTTCACAATAAAAAGAAAAAAACTGCCCTCACCTGGTTAAAGAGCCACATTTTTCTATTATTTCACTCACAATATCAAGTTAAAATAAATACTTACTTTACTTTAGAATAATTTGAATTCTTGTTTCAAATTACATGAACAAAATCTCAGAATTTTATTAAACATCACAATGAATTCTGCTGAAAAACACTTAGTGTGAACAGGACATTATCCTCAAGCTTTGCACAGAACTTCATTAAAATAAACACTTTCCTTCTTAACACACCAGAGTCAGATCAGTGTAACACACTTCCATCTCAGGATATAAAAACATGCCGCTAAGCATTCTGGGAAATAGTTCCCACTCCTGCCTTTCTCTTCTTTCTGTTTTTTTAAGTGCTAACCTAAAAACTCTACTTTATTCAACAATTAATAAAAAGATAACATAACTTACTGCTGTAAGTTTACCTTTCACAAACTCAAACGTTTAGGTTCAAAATCTAAAACTGGCTGAATTTATTTGACTTAAAGAGTAGAAGATAGCAGACACAACTAAATGTGGCTCAAATGTTTTACAGTGTGAAGTCCACACACACAGATACACACACACACTCGGGGTTCAGTGTTCATAATTACCACCATCAGTAACGCCTCACCAACTCTCTAGCTGCTACTTATCAGGACCCTGTTATTCAGCTGGCATCCTGCTATTAAATAACCCACCTTCCTCCTCCTCCTCTTCCTCTATAACGGCACAACTGGATTGATCTCAGCTAACAGTGCAGTGGTATAGTTCAATCACAGAAACACTAATTTTTTGGGGTACAAACTGAAGGTGGCTCAATAAAATTTTAATTGTATCTAGATGTACAGCAGTCTTAGATTAAAACTCTTTATTTACCAAAAATATCCTGATTAAATGTTTTATGAAGTAGAAGGATGAAAAATGAAACCACTGAATGTTGATACAGAAACAAAAATGATTTTTTTTTTTTCATTTCAGACCTGATAAACTATTAAAATGTTTGCATTACAGTCAGTTATGAGGTTTTAATCACTGGTTTTTAAATAAGACCATTTCTATTTTTCATATCCTGTAAACAAAAACGTCAAAATGAAAAATGGTCGAACTGAAATCTGGATAAAAACTGGAAAGACTTGTGTTAGTTAATTTGTTAAATCTTAAATCTAAAGGTTAAAAACTTTTTGGTAAAACTTGCCCTCAACGACAAAGAAACTACAAGTTGGGTTTCCATTGACCATATAATTGTGAAATTGGAATTAAATTTGCTTAATGGAAACACGTAAAATAAAAATCTCCCGTTTTTCAATAAAAAGTTTTTTTTCACTTGGATAAAGTGGTTTGCATCGCCATTAGTGTATTTCGCCAAACTGCAATGAAAACGCTTTTGTTTGCATCATGGAAGTCACATGATCAACAACCGGATGTTACTACTGGAGGAAATGACGAAGAAGACCACGGGAAGTAGTAGGAGGAGGATGGCATGTAACTTATCTTTAACCCTAACTGTATCCTTTCATTTTACTTTAATTTTAACCAATTTTAAAATAGCTAATTTAATTTATACATGTAAGTTTTTTAACCTAACTTATATGTAATTGAACTAATATGTATGAAGTGTTGATCTTCATCAAGTTATGAAGCCAAAACAAGAGGAGTTGCTTTTCTTTACAATCAAATCTGTAACCACGTTTTTTTAAAAAACAAAAACCATAAAAATGGCGTCACTATTTATCTCCTTCATATTCTGGAAGTTAGATAAACTTTTGTAGCAATCAAAGTTTATCTAACTTCCCAGTTGTGGGATTATGGATGTCTGAGGATTTCCTTTGTAGAGCCAAATGTATTTACTAGCACGCAAACAGTTAGGCTTCTAGATAATTTAATATCGTGCAATCTGGAGCATTCATAACGTTGCAGGAAATTCCCCGTCACATTAGCTCCTTACGCACTCACGCAACCGCACTGCAGTGTCGGCATGCAGATAATCACCCTGTTGTTTGTTGACTTGAGAAAGTTGTCATCTTGTTGCACATAAATGCCATCTGGCAGTGCAAACAAGGAGGGATCTGTGGGGGAAACTGCGGCGCGGTTAATAAACACCAACCGGTGCTGCGGCCAAAACAAAACGCGCGTCTCCAGGAGGCGAGGTGCGCATTTTTTCCAGGAGCCCGACATGCGCGCTTCTGTCCACGGTGAAAAGTTGGAGCTTTGCCCCGCCGTAGCTCCTCGTTAGTATTCTTCACGTTCGTCGACAGATTACAGCATTTGCATATGAATGGGATTGAGCAGCACTTCAGCAGCACAACAGACACTTTGTGGCTTTCCGGGCCTCCTGGACTGGAACAACTTGGCCGCGACACCCATCGCCCGTTCCCATAGTGAAGACAGGAATTCTGCGGTCAGAGTGGAAAGTCTTCTGGCAGTAAAGCATGTGACGCATAAACAGTGTGCGAGATCAAAAATGTTTAGTTAAACACCTCCGTGGGCGAGTGAGTGGATTGATATGAAAGCCCTTGAAGTCACTGCCCTGTTAGAGATGAATCACAACGTGGACAGATTTTCCCAAGACGCAACGGAAATACACCTAAGCTGATTTCAAAATAAGAGTGGAAAGAATTGGTCAATGTAAATTTGAGTTGGTAAAGTTGGTGGTTAATTAATTAACTCGTTGCATTTATTAAGAAGAATGGAATAACCACTTTCACATTGTTCAAATAAGTTAATTAGTTCATGTCAAACTTTAGAAAACAATCTAAAATTTAAGAATGATAAAAATGTAAAAGAGTTAAAGTATGTGCATACAGGGAAAATATTTAACGTCTACATTATTTTTATGTAGACAGTAAATATTGGGTTAGTTGGGCAACCTAACCCACCTTTGAGATGGATTGCATGAAAAAAATAAAAAACAATCAAGTAGTTTCATGGAAACATCACAACTCCAAAGCATTTTGCACTTTCTGAAACAAGAAATTGATTAAAATTTGATTATTTTACTGTCTTGAATCTCAATTATTTCTTTTACACAGAAAGGATAATCTCTTACAATAAATTTAAATATTTATTGAATAATAATATTAATATCTTTATTAATAGTAGGTTTGCAGGAGTTTGGCCTAACCTATGGAGAGTATTAATTAGATTATATTATCCACTCCCTTGAATTTCATATACTTTTTTTGGTCTTGGAATTTCTTCCACTGATTTTTAAAAATTATTATAATTTTTTTTTTCAGAGGGACAACAGTAGGGATTTAGCCTGAGTTACTGGGAATATTATTGGGCTAACAAATATTTATTATTTTAAATTTATTTAGGCGAAAGACTCATCTCTTTATCTTATCTCTTTTATTAGATTGAAAAGATCATTTATTTAAACCATTATTTTAGGAAGCATAATAGTTGTATTTCAAATGAAAAACATTCCTACTCGTATCAAAAACATGCTTGTGTTAATTATTATCATTATTATTAGGAAGTTGTGGTTATTGCTTCCTTGGTTTAATTCATAAAGTAAATTGTGCATCAAGCCTTTTATGGAGTAAATATACCAATGACACTGCATGGCAACCTAACCCACCATAAAGAAGTAATGTTATTTGTTTATTCCATTTTCTCAGCTAAAACACAACATATAACAGCAATTTATGATTTAATGCTTCATATTAGTCAATGTAAACACATTTTCTTTTTGTATTTGACTCATCTTTCTTAGTAGGACAACAAACTAATTTAATCAAACAAACTCATTTGTAATCTCTTATGTATCTTTTACATACTTATTTATTTCTGTATTTTTTTGAAAGACTGGGTTTCTTTAAATCAAGGTTAAACACTCACCTGTTTAGAATTTGAACCAGCATATTTGAAGTGAATTGACAACAAAATTTTATGTTTTTCAATTGGTGACTGCAAGTTGTTTTTATTACTTTTGTTTCTGCTTTTATAATGTAAATCACTTTTTTCTGCATTGTTGCTGAAATATGCTATACATATAAACTTAATTGACTTTTTAATTTTTTTCTAAACTTTCTAAAACAAGTCAGTGCATTTATTTTGAAAATTTTAAACCGGAAGATGCCATTTTCTATCGGCCGACTTGACATTTTATTAATTTCTAAATTTTTTCAGTTAACATTTTTACAATTGTTTCATAATACTTCAAAGTTGTACTTATAAAAACTCATACAAATATTTTTTATATATATCGATTTAACAACTTTTTTTCCTCGCTTGATAGCAGCAAAATCACATTTGTGATTATTTATAATCGCTGATACTACAAACATCACTGTACGCTTAAAGTTGACAAATGGCGAAAACTTTTGAAGCACCCACGGGCGCCGGGTGTCTCTTACCGTGGGCCAGGCGGACCAGAGTGGGCAGGCGGTACTTGCTGACCACCGCGTCCAGCGGCAGCGCCAAGGGGCTCCAAGTGATCTCCGACAGGCTCGCCGACAACTTCTCCATCCTCCCGGGTCATCACGGGGCCGGAGATAACGGCAGCGGTGACGGCAAAGATGGTGACGGCAGCGCTGAAGCGGACGACGGTGACTGAGGTGGGATAATGGCAAAGAGTTTCGCCATGTTTGAATAATGCAGGAGAGAGGAGCGGAGCTCGGTGCGCACAGGGAGGAGGGAGGGAGGGAGGCAGCGCGTCCCTTCCCCTCTCAGTCAACCGGTTTCTGCCTGCTGCCGCCCCCACGCATGCAAGTGAGCGTAAAAAAAATCAACTCAAACATTTAATGTGGCCAAACAGAGTTTTGTAACACTAACCGAGCCTATTTACGTACATTTGAAAGCTCTTCTTAGATAAAGTCATGGGTGTTGCTAATTAAACCCCGTCGATTAACCGATTACCAAATGTATGGCCAGCAGTTTTCTGCTCTAAAACATACAGGCAGGCGTTATAACCCTACGCCAGGATGGAAACGTAACAGCAATAACCTTAAAGTAATAATGACTGCTGCCTTTCAGTCTGGAGTGGACTAAAAGAAAGTATCCAAACAAGGAAGGACTGAAACGATTAATTGTGTTGAACCAACTGGTAACTGGAGCATACAATCCCAAAACAAGGCAGTTTGCTGAAGGAACAACTTGCAGAGCAGTAATTAAAACGAAAATGTAGAATGTATTTTGCATTTAAGATGAAAAACCTTCATTTTATTATTATTATTAATCCTTTGTTTAATCAAGATAATCTTTTGAGACTCCTTTCATTTACAGGAGATCTGTTACATACATCACAACAAATAACATAAAAACGACAATAACACAATCTACTTAACACTTCTAAAAATCCAAACCATACATTATCTTTGTGAAGATGTTCTACCCAGAACTCAAGTGGCACCTGGTTGAAATTCTGCTTAAACACAACTTCTTATTAATGTTGCAGTATGTAAATTTTATTTTTATAAAAATGTTTTTACATGAACAGTATTACTGTAGTAGTAAGTTGTTTTTTTTGTGCTATTGGCACATTTAGCAGTATTGACTGACAGCGCTAAGACCCGCCTCTTGGCTCTGATTGGTTGTTTTTGTTTGGAAGTGGTGCATTTCTTCATGGCAGTACTAGCTCAGGGAGGAGGTGAAGGAGATTGATCGTTTCACAGATTATTTGTCTCATATTTCACGTTCACAACATGGTGACAGCTTTAATAAATAACTTTTTTAATAGAAGTTTCATACAAAAAGTGTCTTTGCCCCTTTTTCATTGGCTATTAGCAACACTTTTGCTGTTAGGTCAGTAAATGTTCAACTGGGTCCAGATCCGCCTCTAAAAATTCTAACATGTCAGGTCAGTTCCACTTTTCCACATCCCGTCTTCACCCCATTTAACACAAGAGTTGTAGACTTTCCCTGACTTACAATCAGGAGTAAAATTAGGCAAAAAGTTCCACAGATTCAGAAACTTGCAGCTGTAATCACAACTAAATGGTCTGAGGTGGGCAGAGTACCCAAAACATGTACTGAAGTAAGAGTAGCTCTACTTCAACATAATTTTACTCAAGGAAAAAGTAGCCATCCAAGAAATTAATCAAATTAGAGTAAAAAAGTATTTTGTAAAAAGACTACTCAAGTACCGAGTAACTGATCAAATTATCAACCATTTAATATTTAAAAACCGACCAAATATAAAGTTAAGTGGAAATTTTATTACTTCATAATCAAATTATTCAAGTAGAAATAAAAAATACAGGGTAGTAAAAAAAATACTCCTAAAAGTAAATTTTATCAAGTTATTAAGTAAATGTAACTAGTTACTACTCTGCTCTGGTTCTACTTTCTCCACACTTTTCAGATTTCCCGTTTGCATGCATCAGTAATTTCCCCTCAGACCACAATCTATTATATATTTAATGTTCTGTGGAAGGATACATAATCACTTACATTGTATTCATTAAACATCATATTTGGACATTTTTTCCTCATAATTTTTTTCAAAAAATAAGATGAAATTTTAGATTCTGAGTCACTAAAATCTGTTTCAGTGACTGAAGTCAGTGTCTAGTGAAGTTCAGTTTTTTACTTTACCATATTAGCAGAAGCATTTATGCATTACTTATGTGTTCACCAATTATTTCAACATGATGGCTTTAATGTTTTCATCAGCCTGTGCAGGCCGTTCATCTAGTTTCCCAGCTCTGAATTTGTGGCCCCGAGCGCAGCGAAAGCTCTCCATTCTCAGAAGCAAAGTGTACAGACAGCTGTTCATTGGTTATTGATTTTTGTCAATGAGGCAGTTGTGAAGCTAAATCCATTGTGCTGTAATGCAGAGTAAGGACTTCAGCAGAATTATGTAACCAAGTTAAACGTTTTATCCATCATTAAAGCAGGGAAATTGATTTGAAACGTCATCTGTGACTTTAGAGGATCATCCTTAAGCAGCATCTAACCTAAAAAACAGTTTCCTGCGATCACTAACCACATAAAACATCCACTCAGCACCAAACAGCAATATGGAGGTTTATTCCCGGTTCAATTAGTTAAAATGCAAACCCAAACTGTGATTCATTGGCTACAAATAGCTCACTAATTCTCCAAATGGAGCAAACACTAAAACACATATGTACAGAACTGTTTAAAAGGACCAGAATCAATTTAAATAAAGCGAGCTCTTAATACTTGCGATGTATAAAAGTTACACATTTCTCCTTTTCCCCGTTTTATTATGTGTGAAATCCAGAGTTAGTCCTCTTCACCAATTAAAACAAACTTTCACAAGAAAATAATTCAACAAAATGACCAAAGTTGAGGACAATAATTTTATTTGATCCATATTAATGAAAATTCAGACATAAAGTTGGATTTTGCGATTGATGAGACAGGTATATCACAGGTGAACAGGATGGTAGGAAGGTCAGTGAGAAGGCTCTGAAAAAGTGACAAAAGATCAGGGTCAATTATTTCCCATTTAATTTATTAGCCAGGAATAATAAAAGTGCATATAAACAATAAGTTAATCTAGAAATAAACTAAAGTTGATACAGTAAATTACAGATGTATCAATGGTGACATATAACAGGACCCAATAACCTAAATAAAATACTAATTGAAATACACTTTATGGAAATTATCTTTAGTAGTTTTTGACTAAATTCAATCGCTGAAGTTAAAACTTGCAAAATATTTATGGAAAATGTGAATTAGTCTGAAGTAGCCTTAAGGAAAGACAAGTTTTTATTATTATTATTATTATATATATATTTTTGTCTTAGTCAACCATCAACAACAGGACATTGAACACAGGGACAAAGCAAACATGGCATTGTTTTAAGGTCAGACGAGTTTAAGGAGAAATAAAATAACATTGTTACAATAGGCTGACATTTTTTATCATTACTGACAAATAAAATCATTTTAAAGAACCTCTAAAATATTAAACTTGATTCTGATGATGAAAAAACAAAGTATTGAGGAAAATGTGGGTTAATTGCAACTAATAGCATGATCACAATATTTAAGAATATCAAAATTACACATCCAAAAATAGTAAATACACACATTTTAAATATTAAATTCTTATTCAAAACATGGCTATTTACAGAGCTGGGGAACTTAATGATTAATAAACAGATGTTTTTCAAAGATTCCATCCAGCACTATATATTGTTATTGAAATATTACTGTAACTGATGCCAGATCATTTCTATAGTTTTATGCATTTGGGTTTTCTGTGCCTGTAATATATTTTGTGATACCAGCCTAAGGTAGGATGAGAAAGTTTAGAAGGTAAAGAAGTGCTAGAGTGTTAAAGTTACTAAAAAGCTACTAATAAGTTGTTTCAGTGTCTCAATATCAACCAGATATTAACTCGTTGTTGAGATTGGAAATAATAAAATTAACTTTTTTAACAATAGCTGGAAAGACTACTTGCTATGTTGGGTCTATATTTGCTATGAAGCCAAAACTGAATGACAGCAACAGGTTATTATTTATTTATCTCAAGCCACATCATTAGTGCAACTTTCACCAAAATTATAGTATGTTCACTGGACCAATGGCCTTATTATTTTTTTAATGTCTTGTTTAGACTCATAGGGAGGTAGAGAAAAGCAGAGAGCACTGGGAGGCAAATTAGGAACTTATTATGTCCCAATAAAGATGATTTTAGGGGTTTAGTGCTCTGATGAAATCTCATTTTGTAATTTAAAACAGGAAAATCTTTTTAGTTTAGAATCCATCTGCACAGAGGTAGTGAAAACCTGCTCTCATATATGATCATATTGCGTAAATCTAATTACACATCATAAGTTAAAATATATTAATGAACTTACTGTTTGTCACTGCCTTCTCCTTCTTCCCTAGAACAGAGAAAAATCAAAGACATATTAATCACACTGATATAAATATCAAAAAAATTATCCACAGACTGTGAAATATTTAATCTACATATCTGAAAAGCACTATAACTTGATTTACAGACCGTTTACATTGAAATGGTCTCAGTTATGTCACACTCCACCCAAATCAACTTTATCTATTTCACACAGCATATCTCTAGTTCATAATATGTCTTATTCTTCAACTTACCTCCGTAGGAAATTTTATAATAAAGGACAGTCATTATGCCAAGTCCAATAAATACATCCCTGTACGGCCCTGTGTAGTAAGGGCCCATTTGGGCCCACCATCTCCTAATGGCACCCCCAGACATCTGTGGAAAAAACAAACAACAGAACTCACTAAACTTGACTCAAATTTGTAATAAATCTCAACAAAAAAAAATTAAAACTTGGCTTGCATGCCTCCTAAGATAGACTGAGATATTTTATTACTTAGTTTTCTTGGAGATAATATTTATCAGTATCATTACATTTAACATAAAGCCAGCTGATAAACTCGGAGAGCTGCCATGTCGCTTAGAAACGAGAAATCAGAAAGGACTGTTTTTTGTGCTGAGAAGCTACAAAAATGCTACCAACTCCCATCTTCTTCTTTGTAATTATAAATGCACCATTAACCGTCCGAGAAAAACTTAGTGATTAATGAGCAAATATGAGACTACTTAATCTCAATTTCATTTAAAAATATCGATTCGCTAATGAATAAACTGCTCTGCCATCACTGGCTAACCCCAGCTTTAGCAATAAGCTAAACTGCTAGCTTCGAATAGCTGCAAGAACAGTCCATTCAAACATGAAATATAGCGACTTAGTCGTTTAAGATTAATAAATTAAGTCGGCATGTGTTACACGGACATCACCATAATATCTCAGAAATGCAATATGCAAGTAAATACTCACATTTCAGTTTGTCGCGCTGCAGTTAGAAGGTCAAACGGCCGCTGTGGCTAAACGTCAAAGTCGAGGTGGAGAGACTTCTTCTCCTGTCAAGCTGTGAGGTGCTGCAGTTCCGTTTTGGGTAGGAGCGCCCCCTAAAGGTTAAATAGAACTGACACCTATGTCGTGAACTGTTGGCTCCACCTTGTGGATAATTATTAAAACAAGGGGTTTAGAGCTAGTATTTGGTCACTTATCTTTGATCTTTGAAACATTGTGTGTACATATGTCATTAACATGTAGTATTAATATGTAGTTTTCGAGTAATGTAAAAGATTAGCATAAAATAAGAGGAGGGTACACAACAGCATCTCAGTGAAGTACAATATGCAAAATTACTTTGTTTCAGCATTTTGCTTGAAAAAGTGAAAGTCACTGAGGCTCATTACACACAGAGTGAAATATGTCAAACATTTATTTACTTAACTTTGATTATTATGGACTAAAAAAAACAACAACCAGTAGAAAATGTTTTGTTCCACAAGCAGATTATTTCACTTATAACTAATACTTTTACGTAGTTTTTTAATCGATATTAAGGACTTATTAACTTAAATAAAAGCTCATATTTCTTGCTGAAAGTTACTTGTAAATTAGTTTTGTCTTATTTCAAGTGTACTAAGATATTTGTGCTAAAAACTAGACCAAAATTACTTGGTAAAATTTTGTGTTTTTTGCAGTGTAGCATTGTCATAGCATAAAATCTCTGCATTCAAAATCCCTTTTCATTAGTTACAGGCAGCGTTGTGATTTTCTGAGAGCAGACAATTTTATTTCCATTAACTGTAAGTCAGAATAAATCAAATAAAGAGTAAAAAACACCTGAAATATATTCCTATGTATCGAATGAAGCTCTACCATCAAATATGAGCTTCACTTTTTGAATTAAATTACAGAAATAATTACGTTTTTCAATGAGAATCTAATTTATTGAGATGACTTCCTACTAATCGCAGCCAATCTGTCCTTTTTCTCAAGTTCATTAACTGACAGTAACTCTGTGTTTTGGACTTCAATGAAACAAATCACTTCTTTTATTCAGTTTCTCTTTTTCTCCCATTGCATTAGCCAAAGCTCCCAGTTTACAGCTGCTGCATGACGTACAGACTTTCCACCAGCTCTGCCTGCTCACCAGAGCGAAGGAGTAAATAAAACTCTGGCACAGCGCTCAAGGGTAAATGTGACACTGTGTAACAACACAGACATTTAAAGCAACCTTGTGTTTTCAGGTGAAAGGGAATTTAAATAGAGAAGACTTACAAAACATTAATATCTAATTTTTTAATTCTACCTACTGGATTTTCTTAGAAGCATTTGTTGTGAATTGGCGCTAGATAAATGAACTTAACTGAATTGAATAGAAGCCTATCAGAAACAATTCACGTTGGGTTTGCCTTTACATTTTAAAGGAATCTGTAGCAACTTCTCATAAATGCTTCTAAGCAAATGACTTTACCAGTTTCCTTATTTTCAACTTGCTCATCATTACTGCCTTTCTAAAGAAGAAATTCCCATAAAATGAAGTGATACTTCTGTTTTGTTTTTGTATTTTTCAGAGACTGCACTGCAAAAACAGAAAATCCTATCAAGCTTTTAGGTCAAATATCTGATTATACTTGAATTAAGATAAAACTAACTTACAAGTAACTTTTCAGCAAGATATAGGAGTTTGTTTAAGTCAATGATTCCTTAATATTGATTTAAAAAATATTTTTGAAAAAATACTTTTTGTTAATCAATATTATGGAATTTTTTTGACTAAAGCAACCTCCCATATCTTGCTGAAAAGTTACTTATAAGTTAATTTTGTCTTAATTCAGGTGCGATAAGATACTTCCATCAGAAAATACTTGATCAGATTTAAATTTTTTTGCAGTGTGGTGCTTTTTGCCTGGGTTATGAAGTTGATCTGAGACTGTGAAGTGATTTGGAGCTGCAGCAGAAAAGGTGGGACTTTCCTCTCTGTTCTTTCCTGCAGCTCCAATGGGCAGCAGGCATCTTGCTCAGCTATGAGCGCCTAAAGGCCACGCCGCGTTTGAAGGCATTCACCAATGTGTCAGCTGAGGAGGAGAACAGCTGAGCGAACAATCTCCACTCTCAGACGTTATAATATTCTGCCGCGCTCCAGGTATGTTGAAGAGCAGGTCATCTATTTTTGTAGGCTCATTTTAACAGAAGCTGGATTTTAGAAACTGTTGAGCTCTTTGGTGGGGAGTTTGCATGTGTGTGCTTGTATGAGTGTCTGCGGTAAAACGAGGGTGTGTGTGTGAGCTTTAGATGCGTTCCTGACATGACCAATCAAGCAGTCGACTCCTAGTCGTTCTGTGGAAATGTTCAGCTTTGATTTTGCTGCTGTAATTCTTTTGTTTCCAGACGTTTGGTGAAGTTCAGACAACATGGCTTCAGGATCGGAGGGAGACGATGGAGGCATTCCCCTGGACATTGACAATGTCCACATGCTCCTCCAAGGTCAGGCTATTTCTGCTCTGGTGTGGATGTGGACGTGATGTTGTGCCATGTGTTGGTTTTGTTCTGCTCCCACATTGGAAATAAGTGATAAAAATGACAGCAAAAGATTAAAAACTGTCATAAAAAGTCTTGTTGTATCTTCTGCTTTGTGCCAAGAGTCTGCTCTGGCTTTAATTTCTCTTTAGTCTTTTGCTTTCTGTTTGTCATATGATGAGATTAACATTTTGTAATTCAGGAAAACACACAGTAATTCCAGAAGTGAAAAAACTCAACTTGCATATTGCACTGCAAAAACACAAAATCTTACCAAGTATTTTTTGTCTAGTTTCCAATGTAGATATCTTAGTGCTCTTGGAGTAAAACAAAACTAACTTACAAAACACTTTTCAGCAAGATGTAGGAGCTTATTTTAAGTCAATAATTACTGAATTTTGATGTAAGTACTAGTTCAGGTTTATTTTCATTTACAAACCAGGAAATTCTATATTTTCCAACTTGTTTTGAGAATGGTATTTTTTGCAGTGTGGGGACAGAGTTATTTTCCTGTTTATTTTAATTATTTTACCAATAGTCTATATAAGCCAGATAGTTTTAATTGTCAAAAAGAGCAAAAAATGTAAATGTTAAACAGAAAATATAAAATCATACAGCAACAATATGTTATTAATGTCTCAAAAGGAAGTGCCTGTTTGAATGTAATGCACATTTTTTAATGTTTGAAAGTTTGCCTTTAACTTTTTCAGTACAATTTATTTCTAAAATTAACTTTTTTTTACATTTGCACACTTGACATTACGTCTGTCAAGCAATTAAAAACATTTAAATATCAAAATAGATTGGAACATTTTTGATATTCAATAAATTGCCCCTAAAACTGAACTAAATGTAGAAGGAAACTCACTTTTGCTTGGTTTTGTCAACACATTTTTCTTTTTGCAGGCATTCTTTAAAGAAGAGATTAAAGCAGAAAACTGAAAATAAGTTTTTTTTGTGTGGAAATAAAAACCTCACAATTAAACAAGTCACGGTGGTGGAGGAGTGATGATGTGGGCTTAAGCTTGTAAAAACACCGTCACACTGTATTTCTAGAGGATTTCACAAAATAATGTTCCATGGTTTTAAACAACTGAGTTTAAAACCATCTGATTTATAAAAATTAAAATAAATCAGATGCAGTTTAAAGTGAACGTGCCTGAGCATGACTCTCGTTGCTCCCTTTTAAGCCCATTTACTGCTTTCGTTTTACGCAGAGAAACGTATTAAACAAGTGCTGCCTTTCCTATTGTTTGCTCTTCAAACAGGGTGGAGTCCAGTAATTAGCGGTATCTGCCGCGGCAGGCTCCAAAACAAACAGAAAAACTTCAAACTCGATCAGATTCAGGCGCATTTTTATAAAAAAACAAGCAAGTTTGTGGACAAAAAACTCAAGTTTTTCTGAAAAAAAAGAAAGAAATTGGAGTGATGTAGGAGTCCTTAAACATCTAATGTTTAATTTGAGCTGCAGTGTGTTTCGGTCTGCAGTGTGTGTTTAGTGACGGCGTGTGCGTGTGTGTGTGAGAGTGTGTGTTTGTCTCCGTATCCATGTGTGTCTCCGTCTTGGAGGCGATCCCGTCCTGCAGGCAGATCCTGCTTCTTACATTTACTTTAGTCTAATGAGGAAGCCAAACGCTCTGCAGCCGCACCAGAGGGAAAGAAGAAGAAGAAACAATTTAAACAGTTTTAAATGGATTATGTTTTATTTTTCAGTCATAATTCATGGGTGAAATTAGTTAAAGATTAAAAACATGGAGTTTAGAAAGGTCCATTTCTCTGACATAGGTGAGTGATTGGTGTGCTTGTACCGATATAATCCACATCAACAGCCCAGTTTATCATTTTAAACTCTTGATTGTACTCAGGTTTGAGCTTTTTTGTGTCACAAGTGTTGAAGAAATCCACAAATTTGCAATGAGGCATAACTAGGATGTTTGGTTAAGGATTTTTAGTAAATATTGTTAGTTTTGTAGAACTGGAAATCACAGCACGAGTGTATCTATCACACGTTGCATCGTATTAATACCAGAAATCATAAAACATATGAATAATACTCTGTTTATTTCTCTTTTTTTAACAGTGGAGCATGAACAGATCCAGAAAAGGACATTTACCAACTGGATAAACGCTCAGCTTGCCAAGGTTTGTTGGAAAATCTTGATCATTTTTCTGTGTCAAGATCACAAAAACGTTTTCTAGAGAAATCTGCAGAGTTTGTGTTACATTTGAATCCTAAAATACGTATTGTATCTGCAATCCATTGCTCTTTTCTGCTTTTGGATTTAAAAAACAGCCTCTTTGTTAATGTGGAGCATGACATCCTGTGTCAGAACAAACCAGTGCGTGTCTCCTTGCTGTTCCTGATCCGTTGCTAAGCTGAACAAAGCTGCGTTTGGAGCTCGGCTTGCTGACTCACCGGTCAGAGATCAGTGAAGCAACTCGTGCCGACTCCCTTTGGACGGAGACGCCGAGCTGCTGACATGGAACGGGAGTATTAATAGAGCTTCTGTGGAGCAGAACGGGACGTAATGTGAGCCCAGACCCTTCATAACTACATGTAACACTGACTGAGCTCATGACCTGCAACCTGCTGAAGCTCAGAAACTGGAAGCTGTTTCTGTCTGCAGCTCAGCGCTGAGATCAGACAAAAGACTGAAAGAACCAGTAAATATTTATGTTTTAGGGTTTTTGTTGGCCTTCACATTGAAGGTTATGCTTTCACTTTCTCTCCTTCCATGTGGCAACAAATCAGTTTCTGTTCTCACTCTAAAAACAAATTAGTTGAACCCACTTAACGGAACTGCTTCTATAGTTAATAAATAATTCAATTAAGTTTAACCAACCTAATTTATTAAGTTGAACCAACTCAAATATTTTTTTTCATTTTTCAGTTTGCAAAACTAAAATAACATGTCAAAAAAATACATTTAAAATAATTTAAATTTTAGCTGTATTTTAAGTACAATGGCAGTGATAATGTAATTTTGAATATTTTAGTTTTTTAGTTTGGAACAACCTAAACCAGGAGTGTCCAAACTTTTTGCCAAGTGGGCCAAAATTGTAGACTCCAAAGTCCAAAAACCAAACCTAAAATCTTGATATTTATTGCAGATCCAAAACTTGAAAGGGATTTTTATGATGACATATTAGGGCCTTTGTAGGTAGAAAAAAAAAAGTAGTAAATTTCCTCCAAAAACTCAGAAATTTTCCAGAAAACTGGTAAATTTTCCAAACAAATTTTTAATAGAACATTTTTGACATTTGAAATTCAGAAATTTCCACGTTTTTATTTATTTATTCATTTTTTAAATTTCTTTGTGTTTTATTAAAACAAAGCTTGAGGATAAAGTTCTGTTCACACTAAATGTTTTTGAGCTGAATTTAACAAAATTCATTATCAGATCAGAAATTTTGTTCATGCAATTTGATACAAGAAATTTAATTATTCTAAAGTAAAATAAGTAGCTATTTATTTTAACTTGATATTGTGAGTTTAATAATAATAGAGAAATGTGGCTCTTTAACCAGGTGAGGACAGTTTATTTTTCTTGCATACTGTGAAATAATTATTTGTTTTAAATTGCAACATTAAGTTAAAACTCACAATTCAAGATTAATGAACATAAAAAAACAATGTTTAGACAACTTGTCTCTATTGTTAAATTAACTTTATAAACTTTAATTTCTGAGTTAAAACCAAAATAATTTTCTTGTTGACTTTAGTTGCATTTTCATTTTACTGGTTCAGTATGTTTTTATTTAACGCTTCCAGAGATGTTCACCTTCCTACGTGTCGGACTTATTTTCGGACCTCAGAGACGGTTCACGGCTTCTGGACCTGTTGGAAGTGATGAGCGGTCAGTCGATGGTGAGAAACGACTCCAAATGCCTCCAAAATACAACATGAGTTCAGAGCGAATGCTACAAGAAAATGTGCTAAAATGTGCTGAAGCTGCTAATTTGTTTTTCCAGAAAAGACAAAGAGGTCGAGGAGTTTTCCAGCAGAGGGCCAACGTGGAGACGGCTCTGGACTTTCTCAAGAAAAAATCTGTAAGTTTATTAAAATTTAATTTCACAAAAACATTGCAACACAATAATTCAGAGAAGTGATTGAGGGTGTTAGCAGAACACTTGTGCAGGGGCGTGTCTAGATTATTTTTTCTTTTGGGGACCTAGCGGCGGATGAACTGTAGAAAGGTGGCACAATAAAATTGTAATTTCTTTTAAATGCACTGCAGTGTTAAAATACAATAAACAGTGGGTCAAAATTTGAGTAATTATTTACCCAAACGAAACCAGAGGTAGAATATATAAGATTTTGTTTCTTCATACTGCTCCTTTTAATTTTAAATTGTAAAAAAATGAAACATATGGATTTGTTTTAGCATGTGAAATAGATTTGTTCATTATTATGGCTAAGGGTTAGCGCTTCTTAGCTTAGCATAGCTTAATTGTACAAGGTTTCCTGCAGAAAACTGGCTAAGCCCGATGGTTGGGCGCTAGGTTGTGTTTTTGAGTTAAAAAATGTTTAAAGTTGACAGGAAATTTGAAAATATCACTTGATAATCATGTGTCATTGAAAGACTGGAAGATTATTACCTGAACACCAACTATAAAATCTTTAAAAATGCAAACATTTTAAAAAGACTTAAATAAATAGCAATGCTTATCACAAGTAAAGCCTGGTGGCCCGCCAGGCTTATAATACTCTGGGGGAAACTCTGCTGTATAAAACTCAATTTTTAGCATCGTTATGCTAACTATATTCAACTAATCAACTAAAAGTCAAAATTACTAAACCATTTTAGACTATAAATTGTAAACAACTGCTTAATTACTCACTTTCCTCCTTTATTAATAGTTTCTTTGTGCAGTAAACTGAAGCTGCTTTTTAAAATTATTATTATTATTAAACATTATAAACATCGACCTGCCAATGGTCTTCAAAGCAGTTGAAGTTAGCCACTTTGACATAATCTCATGTATTTAAAATAAAAAAATGCTAATGACAACAAAATGAGCATTTCTGGTCTCTACTGACATGGACTGTGGACAAAATGCTGATATGATATGAACAAACAGATTTCAACCACATAAACTTCAATTTAAGATTAAAAACAGAAAAATGAACCGTCACGCTCAGTAGAACCGTTTTGTGTTTAGATCAAGCTGGTGAACATAAACATCCCAGACATCATAGACGGACGTCCATCCATCATCCTTGGCCTCGTATGGACCATCATCCTCCGCTGTCACGTGAGCATAACTATATTTTATTATTTTATGCCATTTATTAATTGGTTTCAAGCCTTTTTTCCAACTTTCACATGTTTCAGATTGAGGAGTTGGCCAGTGCGTTGTCCTTTAGCTCCCGTCATTCCTCCCTGGATTCTGTGTCGAGCCTGGACTCCTGGTCCGGCAGCCCGGTCCCGGCCAGTCCGGTCCCTGCTGGGCAGATATCACCTCTGCACAGGTGCTTCCGTGTTTCTGCCAAAAAGGCCCTGCTCATGTGGGTCAGAGACCAATGCAAAAAGTAGGTTTAACACAAACACACACTTTTGTGTTGGGTGTTAGTTTCTGTCTCTTTTGCTAGTTTATTCAGCAGGGGACTAAATAATTTGGACGATTTTATTGTGTCATCAAATACGGACTTTCTAATGTTTCCAGTAATTATGTTTGGTCAGTTGTAATTCTACATGTTATACTGTGAATTTAAAGGTCAAGGATGCTCTTAAAGGGCCAGTTGTGACAGAAAGTATTGATAAAACCCATTAACAAACTGTTAACATATTAATAAATAGCTGTTTTTGCATTCAGTAAGTACTTCTTAAAATGAAGTACCGGTACTTACTTCACTTTAAGAAGGTTGTTTACATTGATCAATCCCTCCAGGATTTCGTTATTGTTTTTGTGATTTTAGTTTCTCAAATGTATTTTATGAATTTGGCAGTATTTGTCCTTATGTACGATTGTAAATGCACATTTTTGTTGCTCATTATATCAATCACATAGTATAACTTGAAGAAGCAGCAACAGAGCCAGCCCAAGGCATGTGCAAATTAAGCAGCCGTTTGGGGCCTCCGCACCACCAGGGGGCCCCAAGAGGACAAAGTTAGAATGATAAAAAATATATATATTTCAATTAATGGGATTGAATAATGCAATCTAAATGCTATTGTACATGCAAAAATTAGTTCCATATTAGTTTCATAGTTGGTACATAAATAGTATTTTGATGTCTTTTATTTATTGTTTGGTGCTACTGTTGGGCAAATGCAATTAAACTTCCTATCTTGTTTACTGTAATTTAGTGTTTATCAGCTGATATTACTTTCAAATAGTTAAAATATTAGGACTTTTTTTTTTTTTTAGTTTGCTACTCCTGTAAGGTTAAAATAAGCAGCCATAATAACACCATTACAAGGTAAGCTAACTATAAATTATACTAATGATGGCTTAGGAATGACGATGTTTATATGTTGGTATGGGGGCCCCCGAATGAAAATATCCTTAAGGTCCCAAAAAGGCTTGTACCGGCCCTGCAGAAGAAGTAAGAAATGCTGCCACTTTCAGGAAGGAGTTAAAAGTCACTTAAACCCAAAGGATTTGGCTATTTTCACAAAACAAATGTGCAATGAACTCAAAATTATGCATTAATGAGAGAAAATGCTGGTGCCTGTTGATTTTGGGTGAATTTCCACAATCGCAAAATTCTGAAAAACTGATTTCCGGCTGTGACTCTGCGCAGGGTTCACTGCACTGTCAATGTGAAAGACTTTAAGTCCAGCTGGAGAAGCGGGGAGGCCTTCCTGGCCATCCTGTGCTCGCTCCGACCAGAACTGGTGGATCTTTCACGGGTCCAGACCCGAAGCAACCAGGAGAACCTGGAGGAAGCGTTTCACCTGGCTGAGAGGGAACTCCACATTCCTCGCCTCCTGGAGCCCCAAGGTGCGGCTGGATCAATGAAGCTTTAATAACACATTAAAAATACAGACTACACTGCAAAAACACAAAAACTTACCAAGGATTTTTATGTAGTTTCTACTGAAAATATATTAGGTCACTTGAAATAAGACAAAATTAACTCAAAAGTAATCAATATAAGTTAATAATATAGATTTTATTAATAAAATCAATATTTTTTAAACACAATTGTTAATTAAATATTGTGTTTTATTAATGTTTTGGCCAAAATATTGGCACAATTGTGCCAATTGAACAATTGAAACATTGTTTAATTGGCAAATTTTTTCATATACACCAAGAGATTTTCCACATTACAAAATTTAAAATATACCACAGGAACTATTAGAACTAAAATACCTAATTAATTCTATATCAATTTCACCAATATAGCATTTTAAAAACACCAAGAAAAAAAATCTAAAATAGGCCAAAGCTTAAATAGAGTGTTTCCTGAACAAAACTGGTTAATTCATATGACCAGTTATAAATAAATACTATAGTATTTAATATTAGGGCAATTGTAGATGGGAAAAAATATTCTGCAAAGTTTTTTTGTAGACATTTTTTAAGCTTAATCTCAAAATTTCTAATTTTTTTCTCGCTGATTTTTGACTTTACAAACTCAGATATATCAAAGTTTTGTTGTTGTTTTTTTTAAATTCTGACATTAAGCTAAAAATGTCTGATTTTTTTCCTAGTAAATTTTTGACTTTTCAAAGTTTCTCAAACATTTCTTAGATTAATCTCAGTTTGTTGGTGGATGTTTAATCCTTGTTTTCTATGTACAATGGCTGTGACACGCTGTCATAAATAAGTGCTTTGTAATAACAAAAAGTAATTTATTGTGGGTTAATTTGCCACTAAATTGCAGGGAGTTGGTTAACAGGCTGTTATTACATGGTTTATTTCTGTGATTTAATGTTAAATCTTTCTCATTTTATATCTTATTATTTGCATATCCTGTCCCTAATTTCTCCACATTTTAAAAACAATGTATTAAAGTAACAAAGTTACATTAATGATGACGGATCTTTTCAGATGTTGACGTTAAAGATCCGGATGAGAAGTCCATTATGACGTATGTGGCCCAGTTTCTGCAGTACTCCAACGATCTGCCATCGCCTGATGATCATCTGCAGGTTTACATTAGAACCTTTCATTCAGCTTATTGAATTAAAAGATAATTATTTTAGATTTGGAGTTTGTATTTTTGCCCTGTTTTATCATTTTACTCATTAAATATCTTGCCATGTTAAGAAATATCCACTAATCTGATTATTGCTAGGAGAGAATTCGCTGTTCTGCATTATTAGTTGCTAAGTTTTAAGAAAGTCGTCAGTTCTTTCTCTCTGTTTTGAACCTCCCACCTTTCAGCTCCTCTTCTCTTCCCTCTGACTCTGTTTTTCTCTGAACTGGTGGCGGTGTAGCTGTTTCCTTTCGACCAGCCTTCAGTTTTCTACCCTGAGAATTTGCATGCTCACTTCGCTCCAGCAGCTGCTATCTCACCATTACATCCGGTACATCTTTTTCTCTGCACTTGTCTACTCATTTCACATGTTATTTGGATGTCTTCTCAAAGAAAACATAAGCAATATTTGGTTTATTTTGTCAGAAAATCTTTGTTATTCAGCTGCATTTGTGATTGTGTAGCAGAAAAACTGTAATTTTCATAACTTGAAGTATAAAACTGCAGGCGTCACCAAGCGAGCGAGCGCAGGATGTGACTCGTTGGCTGCAGCAGGCCCGTCAGGAGCTTTCAGAAACACGGACAGCTACAGAGGGATCAAATTATGCAGAAAAATATCAGGTATGGCAATGCACCAAAACTTCTAAAATGTTTTAATTTTGCATTTTATAGTAACTGGGTTTTTTTTCAGGTATACGAGAATCTCACTGCTTCCTTTGCTGAGCAGAGACGATTAGTTATGAAGCTGCTTGGAGCAGCAAGACGCCGCTCAGAACTAAATCAAGAACAGAAAGCTCTGAGGACGGCGTGGGACCAGCTGGAGGACGAGGTAAGAGGATCTGCTGTGTGTAAAAAGCTCCTGGTAGCGCCACTGCAGCTTCACTTTGCTAATTAAATAAAGTTTTTTGCTTTAGAGTCTTAGATTTTTGCCGCAATAAGGGAGAGTATTATGAATTTTTCATACATAATGCCGTTTTTTATCACAATTAAGCAACTATGTTAGCATCAGCTGTTATAAAAATGCTACATATTAAACATGACTCTAAAGAAATTTGACTTCTTAATTTAAAGTCTTGAAATGGGGCGTCTGTCTCTTTAAGAAGCTCCTGCTCCGCCTTCAGAAAGTCGTCACAACAACGTTCATCCATTCAGCCTTTAAAATCGCTACTACAATATTATACTGGGAATATTATTCCAAACTGAAAAATGTTGAAAAAAATCAAAACTCTGATTTGAATGTTTTATTTTGTCATTGGGAAAAACATGCTAAGAAATAATTATTTTTAATATAATTATCACTGGTGCAAATATTACCACCAGTACATCTGTGGAAATAAGTATCCTAACAACCCATTTTAAATAAATGTAACTGAAGCAGTTAGTGTTGTATAACGTCCTTTTCCCATTCTGAATTTTTCCTCCGAATTCTGAGATTAAAGTCAAAATTCTAATTCTGTGTCAAAATCTAAATAAATAACCAAACATTCTTAGGTGCATGTCGTTGCTGTTACTAGAGGAAAATAGTAACAGAATAACTGTTTCTTTCTTCTTATAGGATTTGTAAACCTGCACTTTATCCACATTGAAAGTCTGTCGAACATGTTTTTGATGGATTTCAGTTTTAAGACTAGATTTGTTTGATCGTGTATAAACAATGTCACAATTCTGATACTGGGGGAAAAAAATCTGAATTCTGAGACTGTAGTTACAATTGTTAGAAAAACATCAGAATTCAGACGACAAAACAGAGAATTCTGAGGAAAAAGTCAGAATTCTGAAAAAAAATAAATTCTGAGAAGAAACTCTAAATTTTGTCTAACTTATAAAAATATAAAGAAAATCTGAAAAATTTTCAGAATCCTGAATTTAAAGTCACAATTGTTAGAAAAAAGTCAGAATTCTGGAGAAAAAAAAATCAGAAATTTGAGATTAAAGTCAAAATTATTATTTTTGGGTTAATTTATTTCTGTCTTAAAACTTAATGCTGATAACGGATAAAGCATGCTCTATATGTGTTGAGAGAGTTTTGCACTGAGTCTGTTGTTGTTCAGCTGCGGCGGTGTGAAGCAGACCTGGAGCGGAGTCTTCCTCCTCCTCTGGACTCGGTCGTGTTGTGGCTGCAGAGAGGAGAGGCGGCGCTGAAAGACGACGGAGAGACGACCAAAGGTCATGCAGAGGCCGCTAAACATGCAAGAGCAAAACAAGACCAACTAAAGGTAGCTTTATTTTAAAGCAGCAGAAACTGATTCCAAGCATTCTGGAAAATGTATTAAATTAGTTGATTCTGTTTTTCAGACATTAATTAAGGAGATGAATCATTATGTGACGCTCACCGACTCGTTCCACAACGTTGATGATTCAGGGAGTATGACAGTGCCTTCAGAAAAGCTGGACGACATTAAGAACCGGTGTGTGAAATAAGTTTTAAACTTTCACCAGACGACGTAGCAGAATTCACCATTAATTTGTTACATTTTCCTCATTTTAAAAAACAGTTTGACTGGCATTCGAGTCACCACAAAATATGAAATAATAAAGCAGGAATACGAGGAATCTCATCACACGGTCCTGGATCTTCTGGGAGTCGTCAAGGCAAAGGTCCGGTCCTGGAGAACTCCGTACGGATCTCAGCAGTCCGTTCAGGTTCTTCTGCTTGACTGGCATGTGAGTTTTTATCTGGAAAAGCAACATTTAATCTAATATTTATTATTATTACTGCAGCAAATCTCTGTTTCTGGAAACGGGACAGTTTTATTCTCCTGTTTGATGTTTGTCCAGGAAACAGTGGAGCGCAGAGGGTTGCTCTTGATTCTGACTGACGCTCTGCAAAGCCTGAAGGACAAGATGGATGTTTACACCAACAAACCTTCTCTAGGTATGAACTAGACATTTACTCAGAGGTGGTTAAATAGCCAACAGTTACAAAAGTGTGTAAATTAGTTACAGACCAATGTTTTCAAACCTTCATTTTTGCTAATTATGATGATTTTGCATTTACTGTTAACGAAAACATGACATTCAAACGGGACCTATCATTCAAGATTCTTATTTTGCACGTTTTTGTACTTTCTCTTGCTTCTAAGGCAACTCAAGCGCTTAAGAAAACACCCAGTTGTTTTTTGGTAATAAGTTGTTGTTTTTTTTGGTGTTTGGAAAACGAACAGTTTCAAAAACTTCCTATGCCGTTACCTAGCAACCCAGGGGGAGCTCCGGCATGTTTGGTCAGCTGGTTTTACTGTTGTATGTGCTGTACAATGGCTGCTGGAAAAGACAAATGTTTTGTTGTTGGCTTACTATTCAGAAACCACTTGCTGCATTCATGTTGGTTGTGCAGGAGGCTCCACTTCTGCTTTTCAAAGCTGTGCGATTGTATAATTGCGCATCCTTTTGCAAGTTGTACTTGTAGCCTGACAAAACAGCCTCATCAGCATGTTCTATTTTATTGAATACATTGTCATGAATACATTGCAGAGTGTTATATTCATCTTTAAGACGTAATGGTTTATTTCTACACACTCTTCATTTCCCAGCTGGAGATTTGCAGCGTGTCACTCGTCAGGTGAAGGAAGCAGAAAGCGAATCAGAGCTGGCCAAACAGATGACAGCGGCTGCTAAAGAAATGATGGAGAGAGTGGCGTCTGCATGGGACGTGTACGACAAGAACCTGACTTCTCTTGAGACATGGCTGGTGCAATCTTCAGCTGCAGAGACACGGGTAAGCTCAGCTAGATTATCCTGGAAATCTGTAATTGGGATAAAATCCATCAAATTGGCTTTTGGTTCACTTTTTCTAAATGTTGGACATTGTAGGTTATGAGCGAATGGAGTTCATGTCATGCTCGATTGAATGAGGCGGGAAACTTCCTAATTGAAATGACAGAAGCTTCAATCAGCTCCAGTTTGGTGGAGCAACTTAGCAAAGTCAACCGGCAGTGGGCCGAACTCATGAAGAAGACTGTGTTTGTAAGTGAGTTTGTACTACAAATTATTAAACATTACAAATGAGGAATGATATAAATGTCTTTTCTTTCTATAGGAAATACAATCAGTTCCTAAAGTTGGTTCCTCTTCTGTTCTGATGTTGGATTCACTAACACAGGAGGCAGGTTTGCTCCTGAGACAGCCTCTGGAGGTAGCGTCAGTTCCTCTGAAGGCTGTCAGACTAAAACTACAGGTGAGCTAAATGTTAGGCAAATAAAAGGCAGATTTTTCAAAAAGGATCTGTAACGCTAAATTCACATTTTGTTTGTTTTTACTTCCATTTTGGGTCTCAGCTGCTTTTAAAAACAAACCAAGCTCTTAAGAAAAATCACTCAGGTGTTTTTTGGTGTCTGGAAAATGAACTATTTCAAAAACCTTCCAGATGTAACATCATAAACCAGCAGGCACTGTCTCCTTAACTGGCAACCCAGTGAAGCCCACCCTGCTTGCTAGCAACCTCGGTGGAGCTCCAGCATGCTTGGTCAGCTGGTTTTACCACTGTATGAACTGTACAATGGCTGCTGGAAAAAACGAGTGTTTTGTTGTTGACTTACCATCCAGAAACCACTTGCTGCATCCTTGCTGGTTGTGCAGGAGGCTCTACTAATGCTTTTCAAAGATGTACGGTTGTATAATTGTTTGCAGCCATTTTCATGTGCAAGCGTAAACAATGAGTTGGCAGGTGTTGGTGGGTGTGGCCAATTTGGATTTAAAGTAACAAAATGCACTAAAACAGCTCATTCTGTAAAAAGCTCAAAATATGCAGAACTGACCAGATTAAAATCTTATTATCTAAGAATAATGTAAAAACTCATTCAGTGTTTAAATATTTATTTCAGGTCTGCCGTATTATTTCTCTCTTTTCTCTCTTTGTCAGTCCATGAGAACAAAGATCGGCGAGGTGGATGCATCATCCAACATCCCTTCTGCAGACCTTCAAACGGGCCAAAGAGAAAACCTTCAGCAAACTCTCCTAAAGGTAATGTGCAGAACTCAATCCCTCCTTATAGCTTCCCTTCATAGAAACTTAATATGATGCAATATCTTGCAAAAGTATTTGTGCTCCTCCTTTGATTTATTGCACATGTTGTCACCTTACAACCACTTTAAAGTCAGACCTTCAATTCTGTGTCAATCAATGTGAAAATCTGGATAAATAACCAATCATTCTTAGGTGTGTGTGTAAGTTTGTTTCAGGTCCAGTAGGTTGACTTCATTACAGACACATTCAGGTTCACCGGACTTATTCTGACAAATGAGGAAATCAAGTTGGTTGTTAACATCAGTTCAACGGCTTCTGCCTCTAAACATTAAATAAAATATAATAAATAATAGCTCCCAATGAGCAGTTAGCACCAGTTAGCAGTTGTAAAATTAAACTGTACCGGTTGCTATGGTAACCGCCAACTGCCAAGCTCACACCGGAACTTAATACACCAATAAATGTCAGGAGAAACAGCCTGAACAAAATCAATTCAAAGAATAAACAAATTTTGATAAACTTCACATCTTTAATATTGCTAAAATAAAACACTATATGTGTGAATCATGATGTTAGTATATGAAAATGATTCCTCGCGGTGCATAAACAACACTTCTGATTCTGTGGGGAAAAAAAATAAATAAAATTGTCAGAAAATGTCCAAAGTCTTTTGTTTTTTTTTACTTAAAAAAGGACCGATTAGAAATTTACACCAAACTTTAGAATTGTTTTTGCTCCTAAAATTCTTATTTTCGGTTGCAGGTTGACAAAAAGTGAACAGATTTTATTGGGTTGATCACTAATGCAGCATTCTGTTTTATAAGGAGCCGGACTTTTAATCTCTTACGTCTTCATAGCAGCTTGTTGAGGCAGAAAGGTGCTGTGGGGCTCTGCAGAGAGCAGCGTCCCAACTCGAGGGGCGTGTGGCTGAACTCGATCACTGGAGCAGCGAAGCTCTGGACTGTTATGATCAGCTGATGGAAAGGAAACACAGAGGACGACAGTCTGCTGCCAAAGTTAGTAACCACAAAAACATCTTCTTAAACCGTTTTGGACAGATGTTGGGGTTCTGGATTTGTTTGAAACCATCTACTGTAATGCATCGTTTAGGTGTTGGTCTCTCGAGGGTTGCAGCTAGCGCAGCAGGTGGTTGCAGAGTCGCAGCATCTGGAGGCTTTTGTTGCAGAACAACAGAAAACTTCTCCTCTGCAGACTTTCAGTACCGCTGACACGCAGGACAGGATTGCAGCCGCAATCTCCCAAATCCAGGCAAGTTCAGCTCAATAGGGCTGCAGCTAACAGTTACGTAATCATTATGGTTTATTGTGTATGTATTTTGGTTATTCTGGTCTTCTTGTGTCGTTTTGTCCACCTTTAGTTGTTTCCATGTCTCTTTTCTAATCTCATCTGTGTGGTTTTTTCCCTGCTGGATCCTTTAGTCATTTTGCGTCACTTACCTGCTGCCTCCTGTGTCTCTTTGTGTTTTGGACTTGTAACATTAAACAACATTAAACCATTTTTTACTACCTCACTCTGGGCTTCAACCATGTTTCACCTCATCTACCTAAAGAAATCAAGACAAATCATTTTAATTATGGATTAATTTATGGATTATTCTGACAATTGGATAAAAAAAAAAGGCATTCTCCAGATTTTTCTTATGCAACATCAGAAATGAATTAAACGATGCAAATAATTCAATTCCAGCAATTTTTTATTGAAGAAATACATCAGTTTTTCTGCGTGACTTAACGTCAATACTGTGTAGGCCTGATTAACTTTTAGATTAAAGGATTAGTAATTGGATAGGAGATTTATTTTACAGAATTTGAACCAGGTGACGCTAAAACTTTACATTTAGGATGGAAAAATCTACGCAGAAATCTTTAAGTGTTTCTTGTACACTTTGTCTTATTTACTGCTCTAAATGTTCTTTCAGCAGTTGGGCTATTTTTTAATCTGTATACTTGATAACTAAATTAGTTGATGATGATTAATCCTTTCAGTCCTACTGAATGAATGAAACTTAATTAGTTACTACATGTCAGTAATTTAGATTAACATATTTTTTATTTGTGTAGGAAATACTTGAGAAGTTCAGTTCCTGTGGTTTCAAGCAGCAAGTTGAAGACTTCTGTGAACGGATGCAACCAGTTGAAACTCTCCATCCAGACACTGGATCATACGTTCTGGCCAGAACCAAACAGATTGTAGACGTTAAACTGCAAACTCCAGAAGTGATTCAGCTTCCTGATCAGGGGGCGAGACGCCGCCAGGATTCAGACAGGAAGGGCTCTGCGTCCCACGTAAAACTGAAAACAATCCCTCGACCTGTGATGGTTCCAGTCCTGCAGAGTCAAACCGAGAGTCCTGCAGCAGGATCGACAGAGATCACGTCCAGAACAGCGTCGCAACCAAACACCACACAGGGAGCAACACACACACAGCCGCCGCTCATGATCCACAGTGAGGTTCATTGCAAAGCCCAGTCGATGGCCAGGAGTCGACTGGAGAAGGCCAGGCTGCGTCTGCAGGGACGCATCCAGCAAGCCATGAAGTTATTCAGTGGCAGAGAGATGACCGAGTCACAAACCAAGAAAAAACAGGTTCAAGATCCATCAAATGCAGCTTGTTTAATACATTTCAGATTTTATTGTGCCCTATGACTTTTGGTAATTTGTGCTATTATACATTTTGAAACTTTTAAGATTTAATGTAGATTTCAGCCAGATTGAAATACATTGAAATTCTGCAGAATTCCACGAAATTCAGCAAAAACTTTGTACTTTTTGACAGATCACTACTTCTGCCTACTTCAACTTGTTGCTTATTGCCGTAAATGCTGGAAAAAGCTTATTTGTGTTGTCATGTGCAGTGCTCAAATTGTACTTGAAGTTGGAACAACAGTATGAGGACATACACTACAAAACTACAAAATCTTACCAAGTCCAGTCAAAAACAAACTTACAAGTAACTCAGCGAGATGCAGCAGCTTGTTTTAAGTCAATAATTCCTTAATATTGATGAAAAAGTTCTTGTTATAAATTAAATAATCTGCCAGTGAAACAAATACTTTTTCATCATTATTGACAAACTCCTATATTTCTCTGAAAAGTTTTGTTGTGCCTAATTTTAAGTGTACTGAGATATTTTTACTTGGATCTAGTCCAAAAATACTTGGTAATATTTTGTGTTTTTGCAGTGTATTCTTTAAATGTCTGATGTTCTGGTTTGTCCTGCTGTCGGTTTGGTTTGTGCGCCTGTCCAGCTGTGTGTTTTTCTGTGCAGAAAGCTCTAAACACTCTGCAGCCTGCCATGCTCGATGAGTTCCTGGGTGCAGCTGAAGCTTTGGGGGCCTTCTGCTCGGGGCCTCAGCTCCAGGACTTGTTGCTTCTCTCTGAGTCAGTCCGAAATCAGTGGGAGGTACGACAGGAACTGGACAGACACAAGACTGATTCTAACTACGGATGCAAACAATAACTGACTTACGATTAATTATTTGTTGATTAATGGTTTACTAGATTAAAATTAGTTTTTATTTTAGTATTAATTAGTTTCTTTTAGCAGGGCCGGCCCAAGCCCCCATGGGGCCCTAAGCAAAATGTGGTTTTGGGGCCCTCTGGTTCTGCTAACAATATGGACTGGCTGCAATTAGCAGCCTGACCATTAGATCATTCACACACCTGCCATAAACTGTTTACATTATATAGATGTATAACAGGATACATTTATTGACAAGTTGATTTTCTTTATTTGGGGGGATTGTGATTGGCCGATGCTTCCATGTGAAGCTAATCTTATCTCCTGATCTTATCTTCGTCAGCAAAGGTTATAAATCATCTCTGTCCTCTTCTGCTCTACAGTGAGAGGTTTGACTGACAGATTGACCCACTAGGTCAAGTCTGAATGCTAACAATATTCACTCCACTGATGCCAACTCAGTGACTTTTTTTGCTATATTTAGCGACATTTCAGACAAAAAAAATTCATATCTACTAAAATCTATCAGCAGGTCAGGCTTTTTAAAAATTGGTAACTGGGGATCGGCCAGAAAACTGCAATCGGTGCAGCCCTACACACATATTTATGACATTCTTTGATTAAATAAATTTCTCTTAAGCATAACTCCAATAACTAAAACTTTCATTTATACCAGGTGAGTTTTTCTTCCTTGAGAATGTGGACCGGCACCGGTACCGGGTTGATTCCGAGCCTTCAAATGATTTTAACAGAAGTTTTTTTAGCCACAAAATGATTAGGCTCAGCAGCAAACAACAAATCAACTACAGCAGAGAGCAGCTCTCATATACTTGAACTGATGTGAATTGAACTAATTAACATAATAACCCCTAACAGACACCAGTCTCCTTTTCTGTGTCATGTTCAGGACGTGCGCAGAGAAATGGCTGACTTTATTTCCATCCAGGCGTCTAAAATCAGACACGTAAATCAGCCATTCACTGCTTGTGACGTTTTTACTAATGCTCTGCATGACGCTGCTGACCAGACTGACCACAGTTACTTGCAACAGAACCGTAAGGTACTTACAGGAGTTTAATATTACCACAACACCTGATGATATGTAAAGATATTTATTAAGAGAAGTTTGTCTCCCAGGCCGTCGCCCAGGAGGCTGCATCTGTCGAGGAACGCTTTGGATCTCTCAGAGAACTGTGTGAGACTTTGACAGTGGAGAAATCCTCCGGCTCGGCCACAGACCAGCAGACAGAGCCTGGAAAAGTGCAGAAAACTCAAATTAAGAGGTAAGATAATGCACATCTATACAAGGAAGCAGAATTTGCAGTTTACCCTACATTTAGTGCAAAAGTAAAACAGTAATTTCTGGATACTCAACCCACTGAGAGCAACTTTTCTATGTTTTCACAACATAAAGCACTTTAAATGTGCTATACAAATAAACCTGATTGAAACTTGATTGATTATAGTTTTCACCAAAAATTCACCAGACACACACACAAACACACTTGGAGTCTTTGGTTAGTTTCATAAGTTTGATATTGAAAGAAACTGATTTAGAAAATGTTTTCTTTTTCTGATTTTGTTATTTTGTAATTACGTTATATGAATTATTTTCATTTTGATCGTTAAAATACCAGAATTTCCACAAAACTATATTTTTGGTACATCTGACGACGTAAATATTAAATGCTTAAAGTTTTGATCAGTTTCTCAGCACTCGAGTAATTTTTTTTACCAAACACTTTTTTACTTTTACTTGAGTAAAAATATGTTGAAGTAGTGCTACTCCTACCTGAGAATTCATTCTACTGATCAATAACAATATATATTGTGATAGATACATAAACAATATCAGTATATAAAAGTATTCAATATCTAGAATATTCAGTGAACTCAGATTCAAAACTGCACAGCATTCTGGGTGATGTAGGCAGAGGAAAGGCTTTATCTGTTCAGTGTCTCACGGCCAGGTAAGCTAGGTTGGTGGAATCAACTAACTCACTCGTTCTTTGGTTACCTAGCAACTATCTGTTGCTAGGTAACGCGCAGCAGCGGTTTAAGGTTCTGCTACTCTGCCTCATAACTGCTTAAAAATAAAAAATAATGCCATGGAGTGAAAACTCCATGGCATTATTTCAGATATTTAAACAAAAACCTTATCAATAATTATCAGTTTCAACTGATATGAAATTCTTATGCTGAGATACGTTTTTCAGTATCATTTATTTTTATCATTGCATTGAAATTATTAACTTTTTTTTTTCCAAATTCTAACAGATTTTCTTTAGAAAAGTGTTGAATGTTTACCTGTGTAAAAATTGTTACGCTTGATGATTTAACTGATGCAAAAGATTTTATTTCCAACTTTTATCTCTCTAATCCCTGCAGTCTCTAAATTTAATGAAACGTCTGTTGGGTTGAGTAGCTGCGGCCGCCCTGGGCCTCCCCCTCATCAGCGTCTCTTATCTCAGCAGGGGTCAGCAGCCTGCGGTGAACCCACCGCTGAGTCCGGCCGACACGCAGCCAGGCTGCAGTCTCGCTCCGGAGCGCGGCCTGGACGCAGCGCAACAAGACATTTCGCCCTCAGGAAAGGCGGCGCACGGTCAAAGAGCCGAAGACGCCCTGCTGCTGCAGGTCTGGGACGTCCCGCCAGGGAACAAGGACCACCTGAGGCAGAACCAAGGAGACGGGCGGGAGAAGAAGCAGAAGCCTTCACTTCGGGCTCAGGAGCAGCTGCTGCGAGCTCACCTGCTGCACATCACAGGGAGCGGGCAGCAAGCTCAGAGTCAAATACAGGTATGATGAAAAAATTGTTTTCTTCATGTAATTTAGCTTCATTTATTCACATGGTTAAGAGGTTGAAAACCTGATTTTCCTCACTCTAAGTTCACAAAAATGAAATGAAAACCCACATCTTTTAATGTGTTTTAAAAGATGATTTGTAGTTTTCTCTGCAGAAAGACTTTAAGTAGATTATCACCATAAACTACAGTTTAAACAATCTTTGTTTTAAGTTTTAACTTTATTGCATTCCAGCAGTTAGCATTTGTTCTACAAAGCTATAAAGTTAGACTGATTTTTATTTTAACATTAATGTTCAAAACAGACCCATTATATGTTTGAGATATTATTAATATTATTATTTTTTCTTGTTTTATATTTACACGTGTAAAAAAATAAAGAAACAAATGGAAAGTTTTAAGTGTTTCACACATGCAATATAACTTACATTTAAAAGTTTTATTTTTATTTAAAAAAAAATTTTAATAACCAAACATTTTTGGAGAGTTTGCTATTTGGCAAGAAAGCTACGTCTTATTACTATAACCAAATCTACTTAATGGTATAAATAAACTTGATTGATTAGTTTATATTTTTGTTGCCTCTTTTATTTTTCCTTTGCCAATTTCTGCCATAAGCCTTTCAAATAATCACAAAATAATATATATTTCCTTTGTAAATGTTTCCTTCTTTCTGCAAAGGAATATTCAAGCTCAACTTGAAAACCAATCATAGTTTCATTGCTGTTTTTAGTTTTCTCTACTGGGTTAAGTCAAAACTCTAACTTGTTTGCTTTACTTTCAGATTATTCTCAAATCTGTTAGTTTGGTTTTATGCCCTCATTGTTAAAATACAAAGATGATAGATTATATGTGTATATTTATCGTTGCCTTTACACCAACCTGCCCAGTCAGAAACACACTCAGCAGTTTCACTCGCCATGCTTGACCCGAACAGGACACCGATCTTTTTTTAATCGGATAGGCTCCACCGTTTCCTCTCTGCTCTGATGATCTGTTACTACGCAGCTCTCTCGTCTTCCAGGCTGTTGTTAAGAGCAACACTGTGGAGAGCAAACAGGAGGCAGAACGGACCGTCATCCCAGAACCAGATGTGCCACCACAGCTGGAGCGGGCCACTAAACAGGACGCAACAGGGAGGTACGGATCAAATTCACTGAAAAACACAAAACCTTACCAAGCATTTCTGGTCTAGTTTCTAGTGCAGCTATCTTAGTACTTGAAATAAGACAAAACTAGCTTACATGTAAAATTTCACATATAGGAGCTTGTTTTGAGTCAATGATTCCTTAATATTGATGGAAAGTTCTAGTTCCACTGGCACCGTTACCTAGCAACGCCAGCCAAGCCCAGCCTGTCACCTAGCAACCCAGTTCTAGTTCCACTGGCACCGTTACCTAGCAACGCCAGCCAAGCCCAGCCTGTCACCTAGCAACCCAGTTCTAGTTCCACTGGCACCGTTACCTAGCAACGCCAGCCAAGCCCAGCCTGTCACCTAGCAACCCAGTTGTAGTTCCATATGCAGATTTTTTCACTTCTGATATGGAAAAAATGTCATATTATAAGTGAAATGGTGGATCAATATTAAGGAATTATTTACTTAAAAGAAGCTTTTCCATTCTTTAATGTACCTGCTCAAACTTATCAAACAGCTGCAGGTAGAAAATGATCTAAAGTGTGTCTACTCTACAAGGCCTATCACAATAACAAATTTTGCTGGACGATAAATTGCCCCAGACGTTATCGCGATAAAAGATAATATTGTTGTTTTGAGATCATTTTCAAGTAATAAAGTGGTAATGGCATTATAATGCAAAACGATATTCTCAAAGATCAACAACTTTAAGTTCTAATGAACATGTGACTCTGGAACTGGAAGACATTTTAAATATCCAAAGTAAATAAATGAACATAAAAATTAATTATCAAGTTTCTGTGAAGAAAAATTGTTTAAAAAAATATAAAGCACCAGACTGAAGACTTTTGTCTTCCAGTTTTTGGTAGAAAGAGAACAATAAATCCTTCAAATAGAAATGATTGAGCTTATTCTAATTTATCATACAGTTAATTGATTTATTGTTTATTGAGACAGACCTAGTGGCTACGCTTAACTAAGTTTAGTGGAGTATGAATCATTACATTTCCGTCATTAACACAGTTTACTAAAAGAATTGTTTTTTCTGTGATTCTTGGTACAGCAGAATGGTTCCTCTGAAAAGTACCTCCGACCTGATGGAGTCTGCAGACGATCAGATGACAATAATCACGGAAAAGCTGAACCAGATCATCAGGCAGCCTTTGGACGTCTCGTCTCTGGCTTTGGATGAATCCTCATTGTTTTCTGACCTGAAGGTAAACGATGGTTTCCCACCAGTCTGCGTCTGGACCGAAATATGCAAACATGAGCGTTAACCCTTGATGCGTTTCCCAGGAGATGGATGAAACGCTGAAGGATGAGATGAGAAGGCTTTCAGAGGAGGAACGGCGAGGGCCGGGAGCCACATCGCAGCCATTCCTGCACCAGTCACTCCTCCTCGGTGACGTTCGTCATCTGGAGCAGCTCAGACGGCAGCTGGACGCCGTTCAATCCGCCGTGGAGACTCTGGGTCACTTCCTGGCCACCTTGAGAGACATCAAGGCTGAGAGTCCATCGCTGCTGGCAAACCGAGACCCCAACGAGCGTAAAAATGAAACGGAGCTGCAAAAGGAGAGACATTCTTGGCAGGCAACAGTGGAGAGGTTGAAGCCTGCTATGGAGCAGTCCCATATTGTTGACTGTAGCTTAAAGGCAGCAGGGATGACTCTGACCATGGATGGTGCTTCTGTGACATGTCAGGATGTGGCGGCCTTTCTGTCCGATCAAATGAGAGCCAAGAGGCGAGAGGGAGAGAAAGAACTAGATATTCTGGAAAAGAATGGCGTCCAAAGCAGCAAGGACATGGAGGAACCGAGATTTGCTCCAAATGTGACAGAAGAAGGGTCAACACTGGAGGTTAAGAAGAGGAAGCAGGAACCAAAAATTCAAATATTGAGATCTGAAGAGGGTTTCTTGCAAAGAAGCCTGAGCAGTCACTCTGGGAAAGCTGGAAACGAGCATAAGGGTTTGGTCCAGAGGAAGTCTGCCTTGTTAGCAGTGCTGAAAGAGACCAAAGCAGCAGCTGAGAGGCTGGAGCTGCTGGAGCCGACGCTGCCGGCCCTGCAGCAGAGGTACGACACTCACCTGGTTCTGTTGAGATTCAGCTTAAACTACAAAGCAGCTAAACACGTGAAATAGCTGCGTTCCCACTACAAATGTTAGCAAAACTTTTTCCATGTCAAAAAATCCACAGTTTATAACTCTTATTAGAAAATGTGTTTTTTAAGTTTATGTTAAAATTATCATTGTGTCGTGACAATAATCAGTGGAAAATCAAGGTAGAAACTGCAGAAATCCATCACTCAGTTAGAAACAACCAAACAGAGCATGGAGGAGGGTCTTAGCGCTCCCCATCATCCTCACGTATCTGCTGCTCTCTGCTACATACAACATAGCCTCCCACAAAAGTTAATGCTAGTTAGCATAGCTACCGATGATGGTATGTAAGTGGTTTTCTGTGGTTTCTCTGCCATTAGCACATTTAGCATCCTGTACACGAGGATGACTCACAGCGCTAATACCCACCTCCTGTCTCTGATTGGTTGGTTTTGACCAGGAGCGTCGCATTTCTTCAGACACCAGTAGTAGCACAGGGAAGAGCTTGAGTCTATTTTTTCTCCCACAGATTATCTCTCATACCAAACTGTCACAACAAAGTGACAGCTTTAACAAATATACAACAACAGACTTTTTAAAATAAAAATAACTTTTGAAATTTCAATTTGAGCAGTTTTGTGGTCAGTAGAAACACAGCTAATGTTGCCTGGTATAATTCTTATCAAGCATCTGGACAAAAACAGTAACTCAAATCAGCTGCAGTGAACATATTAGGTGAGAAGTTTCTTTAACTTCCTCTGCAGGACGCGGGCTTTGACGGAGCTGGAGAGTTTTCTTGCCGGCCTTGACTCTGAGGTTCAGTACGTTCATGATGCGTCTTCAAAATCAGATTTCCCCAAGGAGAGTCAGAGCAGAGAGGTGGAGGATCTCTGGGAGGAGACAAGGAAAGCCACATCAGAGCGGTAAAGTCAAGTTAAATGTGTGTGTGTCTGTAACGTACAACAGCATGTTAGAGTAAATGTAGACAGAAAAAAAGGTGAAAAATTTAATTTTGAGATTAATCTCTAGAAAAATCATAGTAAAAAATTTTCAAACTTTGAAAATCAGAAATTAAAAAAAATTTTTTTTAGAAGATTTCTCAGATCTTTTTCTAGAAAAATTGGGACTTTTGGAGCCCAGAAATGCCCTTGTTTTTCTGGGATTTTTTGTTTTGTTTTGTTTTACTATAAAATTTCTTAGTTTTTTTTTCTTTTCAGAAAATTGTTGACTTTTCAAACTCAAATTTTCCCATGTTTTATTTTTCTAGAAAATTTGAGATTAATCTAAAAATTTCTGGGGGGTTTTCTAACAAATTTTTGACTTTTCAAACTCAGAGATTAAGCTCAAAATTTCCGATTTTTTATTTCTAGAAAGTTTTGGACTTTTGGAACCAAAATGTCTTAGATTTGATGCAAAATTTTTCAGTTTTTTTCTAGCTTATTTTTGACTTTTCAAACTCAGAAATTTTCATGTTTTTTCTACAGGATTTAAGAGATTAATCTCACAATTTATGAGTTTTTTCCATGAAATTTTTGACTCTTGGAGCTGCTTTTTTCTAGAATTTCTTTTTCATCCTACTCCTCCTTTTGATTATTTTCTGTCTTCGGTTCCCCTGACACGCCACCGTATTAGTGCGTGTTAGTGAAGAGTTTTTGTTTGTGTTCACACCCAGGCTGGAGCAGGCGCAGGCCCTGACAGAACTGCTGAGGAGGTTTCAGATCAGGCGAGGTGAGCTGAACGGCACGCTGCAGACGGCTGAGGCAACCATAGGGGAACAAGCCTCCTACGTTGGAAAAGATTACCTGCAGAGGCTATACGCCAAGGTACAGCAGGATGTTAAAGTCACGCTGACATCACCTTGTCTTGTTAAAACCAGACATTTATATGCAGTGATGGGTAACGCAAAGCATTACCACACTATATTTTGCAGAAGCTACTGCTAAAGTGCTAACTTTAAATTAAATTACATCTAGCACCACTTTAATTTTGACATTATATTTTTGATGTTCTTAGGCATTAAATATTTTATTTATGTTCACATCTTGTACACATCTATTGTGGTTTTTTGTTCCTGCATGTTTCTTGTTGGAAATGGGGGGAATGTGAAGAGAGGAAGTGAAACTGCTCGATTCTCCACCCACTTCAAAATAAGAGCATGCATTCTTATCAATCAATAATCCAAACTTCAAAATTAACTTAGGGGAAACTAAGTGCACTAAATGTTTTCAAAGTTAGGAGAATGCTAAATGCAAAATTAGCCTCTCTATTAGCAGGTTAGCAGAAATGTGCCCACTGTTAAATGCAGTTTATTAAGGTTTCAGACCAACAAATAAATACAAATGAGAGCCAAGAAAACGTAATTAAAGCTTCCTGTAGTTTCTAAATAACCAATTACGTTCAGAAGTTATCTACTTTGTAAATAAAAGTCCCCCTGTGTGTTATCTAATGTCGTTATACACAGGGCAGCTGTTTTGTGGATAGATCAGAGGATTGTTAGAGAACATTGTGAACCGAAAACAATATGGAGTCCAAGGAACAGAGCAGACAAGTCAAAGATAAAATGTACTAATTAATCTCTTATCTGAAAATGTTAAAACTAAACGTACCTAGACATGCCCGTCCTCGAATTCTGTTGTAACAGAGAAACCACATGGAAATATTCAAGGTGAAAGAATATTTCTACTTATTACATGAGGTTACTTTAAACTGTAAAGTGTGAAAGATTTGTAATTTTTTTTCTATTTTTTGAAGGTTGGAGAGAGGAAAGCAGAGCTGAATGGTCTGGGAGACGACATAGAGGAGGTCCGCAGCGTCTGCAGACAGCTGCAGTCTCTGCTGCGTCAGGTCCCGGGCTGCAGCGGCTCTCCGTTTGAGAACGAAGCCGATGCGCTGATGGACCGCTGGCTGGATGTAAGTTCAGTTTATCACATTTTAATGCGGAAATTTTAACCAAATAATTATTTCACAATATGCATTAAAAAAAATGCCCTCACCTGGTTAAAGAGCCGCATTTCTCTATGATTTCATTCATAATATCAAATTTAAACAACTAAATATTTCACTTTAGAATAATTTAATTCTTGTTTCAGGTTGCATGAACAAAATTTCTGATCTCATAATGAATTTTATTAAACATCACAGTGAATTCAGCTCAGAAACATTTAGTGTGAACAGGACATAAAAATAAACAAGAGTCAAATCAATGTAACACATTTCCATCTCAGGATACAACAACATGCCGCTAAGCATTCTGGGAAATAGTTCCCACTCCTGTCTTTTTCTTCTTTAAATTTTTTTAGTGGTAACCTAAAAACTCTTAGAGGTTTGACTAAATTAGTAAAAAGTGAACACAGCTTACAACTGTAAGTTTATCTTTCACAAACTCACATATTTAGGTTCAAAATCTTAAACTGACTAAATTTATTTGACTTAAAGAGCAGAAGATACAACTAAATGTGACTCAAATGTTTTACAGTTTTTAAAATCCCAGCTATTTTAGGTTATTCTACCTTATTATGAATGCATCTTCACTTTCTCTATCTGTTTTGCTGCACACTTCCTGTACATGCAGATAAATTCAAGTTAAAAGTTTGATAGTTTACAGTAAAGTTTTGTGCTTTACGGTAATAAAATCTCTTTGCTCTCTGCAGCTGTCTGAAAGAACGGATTCCCACCTGGAAAACCTCCGTCTTTGCTTGACGTTATGGGACGGAGTCCTGCAGCTGGGGGAGGAGGTGGAGAGCTGGACCAGCAGCAGAACCGCGGCGCTTTCTCAGGGTCCGTCTTTCCAGACTGAGGACGACATTAAGGCTCTGCAGGTAAAACTGAGTCGTCTCTGCTGTGTTTTAGATGATTCCCCAGCTGGCTTTTTGAAGGATATTAACTTCTTTCTCTCTGTCTGCAGAATGAGATTATGACCCAGGAGGAGAGTGCACGGCGTTTCCACAGAAAAGCTGCAGAGATTCAGTCGCTGCTTCAAAGTGCAGAGCCCCCTCTGGAGCTGCAGGTACACCAACGATGCTTTGCTTTCACTTAGTTTGGTTTAAGGTGTAAATTTCAGGATGCATAAATATGAAAATCTTGTTCTGTTGCAAATCTGAAGGTTCAAAATTCCTTCAGACTTTCTGGTTGATATTTTGTATGACACTTATTAACAAATTTAGGCACCTCAAGATCTGTAAGCTGAATATATTTTGTGAAATTTTAAACACTAGAATATATTTCTCTTTAAGTTAAACTCATTAATCTGAAACAAAATTGCTATGTAGAATCTTACGAAAGTTTTTTTTTTCTGTTTTTAAGGTTGTAGAGACCCAGATGATAAAGAAAATAGAGCAACTGAAGGAGCTGTTTTTGGAGAGTGAGGAGGTGTATAAGCAGACGGTGGCCACAATGGGACAAATTACTGAAAGGATGGCAGAGTCTCTCATCTCCCTCCAGAAGATTCAGGACTCCCTGCGCAGTTTTTCAGGTCCAGACGTTGCAACAGTCCTGGCGAAACTTAAGGTAACTGCTTAAATGACGCTTTTTTGTAGTGTTATTAATTTGCATTATTTCCCAAAATAATGCAAAATTCTCATTATTTTGCACATTTATTTTTTTTTTATTGGATTTCAGCTGCTTCTAAAAAACAGACCAAAAAAATAATCACCAACCCGTTTTTTTCTGCAATAAGTTAATGTTTTTTTAGTGTTTGGGAAATTTGCTGTTTTAAAACCATTTGAAATGCAACAACAATAGAAAAGCACAGGAACTGCCCCTGACCTAGTTACCCGTTACCTAGCAACCAGTTGACCAAACATGCTGAGCCCTAGCATGTTTGGTCAACTGGTTTTACCGCTGTTTGTGCTGTACAATGTCTGCTGAAAAAGACCAGTGATTAAGTTTATAATTATGTTTTAACTTGTTAAACAAAAACTCCTTCACAAATTTGTTCCTTTTCGGTATCCGGCGTCAAAAGTTGCTCATTTATGGTGGAATTTGAGTTAAAAAATAAGAGATCACTATTTAATTTCTTATTTTCTTTCTCAAGGAAGTTTTAACTGGAGATTCATGTTATGCTTTGCTCAAACTTGATATTTCAGTGTTTTTAAAATGCTCATTTATAACAGTAACATCTTCCTCTACACCACATGTGACAAACTCGAGGCCCGTGGGCCAAATCTGGCCCGCCGTAGCTTTTTATGTGGTCCTCTAGATTCTGGACTAAACACAAAGTGTGCTTAAATATTATGTTATCAATCAAATCAATGCAGTTTTTATCTGTTTACTGCCAAATTATATCAATCAGTCCCTCCAGTTTCTTGAGAATTATTATAGAAATTCACACAAAATAAACAAATTTCCACATTTTTTTGAGCTAATACATAATTGGGAGTTTATTGCAGATTTTTCTCAAAAATTGTCAGAGATTTTCTTACATGTACTAAACAGCCGCCTCAGCTTTAATTGATGTCAGATTATAATCCATAATCTGTACAGCGAGTAAAAAAAAGCCATAAATAAGCTCAAATATTTCCGAATTAGAACCACAAACACTTTGATTTTTATTGGAAAAATTACAAAAAGAATCACGAAATCCTGGAGGAACTGAAAAGATGTTCAATATTGTATTTTAATTTTAAGGATTTATTGATATTTTAACAGTTTGTGAACAGGTTTTATCAATACATTCTGGCACAACCGGGCCTTTAAGAGCATTCATGATCCTGATTTGGCCCAAAATGAGTTTGACTCCGCTGGTCTACAGGAATTATGTCGGCGGCTCCACACCGAAGATGAACAAGCGCAGAGTTTACTGGAGGATGTGCAGGTTCTGTCCTCCATCGCCGGTCCTGACGGCCTCCAGAGTCTGTCTGTCAGAGGGATTGAGCTGGAGGAGAAGCTCAGAAACACACATCAGCTTTTCTCCGAGGTGGAGGAACAGACCGAGAGGAATGTCCACCACCTGGACAGGTAACCTCACGTTTTCATTCAGATCACGTCCTGGGAATGGAGTAATTTAAATGGTTTTGTTTAGTTCTACCCAATAAATTAGCATGTATACATGTGTCGGGACAATCTCACATTAAAACAAAGCTGTAATCATGAAATTCTGTTGATTTTATCTGAATTTGTTCAGTTAATTTAGTTATCGATTAATCGTGTAGAAAATTGCCACATTCTGCATATTTTTATTCAAGCCTTAAAAATGCATTAAAAGGTAGAAATAAACAAATCAATTATTTTTTTTAAAAATGAGAATAACATTTTATTGCCTAAAATGCGACTACATAGCATCCATTCAGCGAATGCTTATTCTTGAAGTTCAGATTCAAACCTTTTCCTCAAACTGTGGGAATAAGAGTGAGGCAGGAAAACAAGTTAAACTGGAGATAAAACCAGAGCTGCAGCAAGTTTAGCTTGTTTAATTTAGCAGCAGGTTCTGCTCTATTTGGGAAAGTTTCTCTCATTAAATCACTTTAATCTATTGTATGCTGTGCAGTTTGTGCATTAAAGCCTGTGGCCTTTGCAGGCTGCAAATGGAGAAAGAGCAACTGGAGAAGTGGCTTCGTGCAGCTGAGGAAGATGCACTGAAGACGAAGAATCTGAGTTTTCTGCAAGAAGAAGCTCTTCAGCAAAGGTAAACTGCAAAAAAACAAATGAAATAATGAGTTAATACAGCAGAGTTAGTTGTATTTAATCAATATTATTGGTTAAAAAGTGTGTTTGTTTGTTTTTCTTTAAATTCACCATATAACTGACAGAACTGCAGTCTACTGCACAACTTTTATAAAAATGACAAAAGCATTATTTATTTAGCATGTTTGATTTAAACAAATACGGCCTTTGGATCAAATTTTACCACCTTAAATACATATTTATATGTTTGCTTTACTACATACCCAGTTTTTTTAATTTTACTCTTCATAGTAAATATGTAGATAAGGTAATTTTGTGTAGATCATGGACTATATAATCTGACATCAATTAAAGCTGAGGCAGTTGTTTAATACAAGTAAGGAAAGTTTTTGACCATTTTTGAGAAAAATATGCAATAAACTCCCAGTTTTTAGTGCAATTTGTTGATTTTGTGTGAATTTCCATGATAATTCTCAAGAAACTAGAGTAAACAAATAAAAACAGCATTGATTTGACTGATTACATAATATTTAAGCACATTTAATGTTTAGCTTACAACTTCGAGGGCCACATAACAAGCTATAGCGGGCCGGATTTGGCCCACGGGCCTCGAGTTTGACACATGTGATATAAAGAGTCTAACTGACTTGTTTGTAGTTAATAGTTCGTTTTTCCTGTGTTTTGCAGAGGGAGGACAGAGCGTATTGCTGAGCTCGTATCGTCTTTAAGAAGCAGTAACCTGCAGCAGTGTGTGCTGCTGCAGCAGAGCTGCTATCTGCTGCAGCGATGTCACAACCTCTGCACAGACCTGGGAGGCGTTTCGGAGGAGGCGACGCCCATGCTGAGTAACGATTCAGAAACGTTTCAGGGTTTGTTTGGATCCATTCAGTCATGGTTTGATGATCTGGGTCCGAGTGACGGAGGGGAAATTAAAACTTCAGCAGAGCAAAGACTTTGTTATGCTCAGGTAGGAACATAATCCATATTCTAAACAAATATTCTTGAAATATTTAGCAAAAATGAACAAAATGACTTATTTTTGTATAATTTAAAGATCTTTAAACAACCTAAAACAGCACAAAATTAACTTCCAAACCATTTTATTATTAGTTTTGCACAATTCAGCCTTTAATTATACAAAGGTAATTATAACTGATGATAAAATATTTGTGAATTTCAAATTAAAATTCCATCTTTTGATGCCAAATAAACATTTAAACTGTGTTTTTAAAATGTCTGTCATACAGCTTGAACAGTGCGATGCAAAAGTCCTTCCCATCTCTTCTGCAAAATGTGGTGGTAGCATCATACTGTGGGAATGCTGCTTCTTGTTAGCAACAGGACAGCTGTCTAGATTACAAAACATTCTTGATAGAATGGTCTAGTCAAAGTCTAGCCCTAAATGTAAATAAAACTCTGTGCTTAAGCTATTTCTCTAGATATGCTGGTAGAGATATACCCTTAAAGACATTCCTACTAGCAGTGAAAAGTGGTGCTAGATACAAATGCACACCACACTTTTCAGATTTTTACTCTTAAAAATGTTAAAATATGAATTGTATCTTTTCTATTTCATAATTGCATCTATTTTGAGTTGGTCTGTCATGTGAATATGACAATTTAAAGAAGTATGAATAATTTAGCAAATCATTGACACATTTTCTTCATTTGTCTAAAGTTTGTCCAGCTTGTTCTAAGCATGTTGCTGTGACTCATAAACCGAACAAACTGGAATCAGCAGTTAATGTTTTTAACAGAGCAGACACAATAATCTAAATTAACAGGTAACATCTCATGCTGCTGATGTCTGAATTTGGAAACGTCTGTGATTCAATGAAACATTTTGTTTTTGTTTCAGGCTGTGTTAGAAGCTACAACTGGAGCGGAAACGCGTCTGGAGCAGCTCAGAGTTACTGGAGAAAGTCTGAGCCAACGATTGTCTCCAGAGCTGAAACGAGACGTTCAGCTGAAGATCCAGAAAGCACAACAACACTGGAAGGACCTTTTGGAATCGGTTCAGCCTTATTTCAGGTGACTAGAGCCAGAAATATCTCTTCAAAAACTCAGATTGTCAAAGTTTTATAACCTTTGCCAGGGCCGGCCCAGGACTTTTTGAGGCCCTGGGCAGGTTTTCATTTGGGGCACCCATACCAACATGTCAGCACTGGATTATTTTTCCTTCCTGTGTTTAACATAACTGCTATCATATTGGCATCATTTGCAATTAGGTTACATATAATTATGGCTGTTTATTTGAACTGTTTAGTAGCAGTCTAAAAATAAATTTAGGTAATATTTAGGTGTTCCTTAATATTTTAATTATTTGAAAGTAACATCAGCTGATAAGCACTAAATTTACAGTAAACATGTTAACAAGTTTGACACAGCAGGAAGAGATTAACCTATTATTGTTGTAACAGCTATAATAAAAATAATATAGAAATAATTTTTCCACATGTAGTTTGTATTATTCAATTGCTGCATATCCATTGACCATATAATTGCTCAATTTGAAATTATGAAAATAAATTTGCTTACTGGAAACAACAATTAAAAAAAACCCTCACATATTTTGATATAAAAATTTAGTTCTAGGTTGAGTAAGGAAATTAGCTTATTTTAGCGTGTGAACAAACTTATTCATGTGTGATTTTAATTGCTTTTCTTAATGGAAACACAGCAGTTTGCAAAATTGTTACATTTTCAGTTTATTGACAAAAGTATTGTGCACATTTGTTATGTAAACACAGCTTCTGTTACTTTAAATATACATTTATTTTATTACGGTAGGTTGGTGCTCTTGGGGGCCCCCTGGTGGTGTGGTGGTCCTAAGTGGCCGTTGAACTCGCTTTGCATTGAGCCGATTCTGACTTTCTTTGTCAGTCTGTTTATTACGGAGCTTTTGCCATGTTCTTTTAGGGCACTGGAAGATGATTTGGAGCTCTCCTCCGCCTTCCTGACCAGCAGGCAGGAGGTTTCCCGCAGAGTGGAACAGCTGAAGCACCAAGCGGAGCAGCTTCCATCTTTATTCGCCTGGCCGAGCTCAGACGAGAGAGCGCAGGCCTGCCTTCTCGCCCGGCAGCTGCAGGCTGAATCTGAATCGCTGAAATTAACCTTAATCAGTCTGGATGAGAAGAGGATGGAACTGGCTGAGAAAACCAGGAATGCCATCTGGACAGATTCCTCCTGGGATGAGTTGGAAACCCGTTGGTCAGCACTTACGGCAGAAGTGAAGGTAAAAGGATTTTCACTGTGAAATTAGAGTTTGATAAATCTCTAATTTGATTTGTAACTTTTTTCTGTAAAACCTTGTTTAAGAATGCAAAGACAAAAGACCACATATCCATAAAGCTAAATGAATAATACATTAATTAATAAAATAAAATAAATTAAAGCCGTTGTCTTTAACTTGGGGATTGTGAATCATACACTCCAAAAACACAAACTCTTCCTGAGTAGTTTCAGGTAACTCATGCGCTCTTTGGTTGCCTAGCAACTCACCCACTCTTTGGTTGCCTAGCAACAGCCTGTTGCGTAACTGGCGCAGCAGCAGTTTATAGTTCCGCCACCGTTACTTATAACGTCTTAAAAATAAAAAACAACAACATGGAGAGAAAACCGGATAAAACAGGAAATCTTAAATATTTCCCGTTTTAAATTTTATATATTTAAATCTAAAAAGTAACATGAATTATCAATATTGACTGATGTGAAACATTTAGATGGTGACATGTTTTCAGCCATATCGTCCAGCTCTAGGTCAATTGTTTTCATTTTTACATAGTTTTTTCAATAATAAATGATTGATTGCCTTCTTACCAAATTCTTAGTAGTGATTTCCTGGAAGGCCAGTTTTTAAAATATGCTGAAGTAGTGCTACTCTTACTTGAGCTCTCTGAGTTTGAGTTGCTTGGTGCCTGAAATGTCCGCAGGGTTTGTGCGCCCACCTGCAGAAAGGTTTGAGTAATGAGGAGCAGTTCGGCCAGCTGCTGCAGGCCTGCCACCATCACTTGACAACCCTTCAACAGAGGATGACGGCTTGCCAGACCCGAACAGAAAGCTCCGGTGGGCTGACCTCTGATGCAGCAGCTCTGCAGGTAAAACCCTTTAAGAAAGCTGACTCTGCATATTCTATTTCCACTTATGTCATGTTTCACATTTCTCTTTTTCTCCATCCTCCTTCCCAGGCTTTTCTGAAACAAGTAGCAGAAATTGAAAAGGAGCTTTTAGTGCTTGTAAAGCTCCGGGATTCCCTCACAGCCAGCTGCACAGCAGAAGCCCAAGCCAGCCTTTCAGAGCAAATCAGTAACCTCCACAACCACAAGAGGGCGATAGAGCGTGCAATCCCTCTGCAGGAAGAAGCCTCCCTTTTACAGGCAGATCTAAGAGATCTCGCCAGAAATGTGGAGGAGCTGTCTGTGTCGCCAGATGTCTCCCAGCTGACACAGCAGTGGCGTTCGGTGCAGGTGACATTAAAGAAAACTGTAAAGTGTCACTACATCCCCAAATAAACACATGTCAAAAACTGCATGCATGCTTTCAAAAAAATAAACATTTGTGCTTCTCAGGAGTGGGATAAAAAACTGACACAGCTGGATATCAGAGCTAATGGCCTGCAGAGGACGAGGGAAACACAGGAAGAGCTTCCTGCAGAAGACATTTTTACTGTCGGTGCTGTTTGGGAAGAACTGCTCAGGTACATCGTCTCAGTTTATGACAGCAAATACAGGCAGACGTGACAGAAAGCAGAGAATGGCTGATTTAGCAGGAAAAATGGAGAAAACAATGTTCTTCTTGTTTTATTATTTACTTTTAAAAAATAAATAAAATATATTAATATATTGGTAAATTCAAATAAATGATTGAATTTGTGAAAATTCAATAGAATAATATATAAAACGGTCTGATCTGAAAATTTCATAGCTTTGTCAGTGGAGTATGACTGAGAATATAAAATAACAAAATTATGAGATTAAATTATAAAATTATGAGAATAAAGTAATAAAATTATGAGATTGAAGTTATAAAATTATGAGAATAAATTATAAAATTATGAGATTAAAGTTATAAAATTATGAGATTAAAGTTGTAAAATTATGAGAATAAAGTCATAAAATTACTAAAATGAAGTTGTATGAGAATAAAATCATTACTTTAATATAATATCGACTATTTTCAAAATATTATGACTTTATTCTCGTATTATTTCAACTTTATTCTTGTAATATTATGACAAGTTTTTCTTGTTATATTGTGACTTTATTCTCATACGACTTAATTCTCATTATATTATGATTATTATCTCAATTTAAATTTTTAATTTTTTACTAGTATGGCCCTCATACTAGTAGAAAGTCACACAGTTCATGGATAGAGAAGTTTCTGTTACAGAAAGAAGAGAAAAGCTGTTTTAATTTCCAGAAAAATTCACTTCCCATTAATTTTTAAAAACATTTTGACTAAAAAACTGAATTCTCTTGTTTTTGGTGCCCAAAATCCAGCCTGAGGTCAGTTTTTAACCAGAAAAAGGAAGAATGCGTGGAAGTAACGGGTGAGGCAGTGAGAGGCGTCATCAGAGATCTGCAGCTGTGGATCCAAGCAGCAAAAGTTCAGACGTCGTCGTCGTCGTCATCATCATCATCATCATCATCATCATCCAGTCAGGTGATTCACAAACGTTTCCATTAAACATGGATCAGGTTGAGATTTAGATTCAACCCCAAAAGTTAAGAAAAAAGGCTCCTAAAGTAAAATATTACTGCTATGTTATCTCCAACATTTATTTATTGTTTTGTTTTGATACTTTATAACATAATACAGCAACCAATGAAACAAGCAATAAATGTTGCATCATTTTTAAAAATCATCAAGCAAATTCACATCAAATATATTAATCAACTTGTTTGTTTATATTTTGAGTGAATCACGTATTTTATTATTTTATTTACAGGTGTGTCTTGATATTAGATTAACATGAAGCTGTAATGTTAGAAATATCCAAAAATGTAAAGTTTTTCATCATTCAGAGTTGTTTAATGCAAACTTCAGTTTGCAAAGTCAGTTTGTTTTTCTTGCCAAAAATGTTCAAATTAAAAAAAATTCTGCAAAGCATGTAAATTTAAATTCTTAATTTTAATTAAAAATTAATGTAAATTCTAATTATAGATTCTAATTCACACATCTGAATAAATCTTTAATGATTAAGGATTGTTTCAATGTTTTTCTAAGTAAATTAAATTTTTGGATTTTAATTCACATGTCTGAATCAAACTTTATTGATTCAGAGTAGTTTTATGCAAACTTGAGTTTGCAAAGTCCTTTTTTTTTTTTTTTTGCCAAAAATGTTCCAATTTAAACTTTTTCTTCAAAACATAAATTAAAGTTGTGACTCAGCTCCCTGTGCTTTTGTAAGTCAGAGAGGCTTCAGCCTCCACTGCTTTTTTCAGCTGTACTTTGTGTTAAAAACATGAAAATTACTTTCCTTTTGTGCCTTTCAGACCAAGCAGAACACATTTTTCTCATGAGTTTTTTTTTTATTATTCTTTTATACATTGAGCTTCAAAATGGATCCATCCTCTAAATTATAATACAAGCGTTAGACCTTTCTCCGCTTCGTTGTTCTGGTTAAAAATAAAAAACAGGATGCAGCTCATTCCAGCTGGAGGGTCAATAGGCCGTATTTCAATCAGCTTCTTAGTGATAGTGATGGTTTTATAATAATAAAAAGCAAATACAAATGTAATTAAAGCTATTTTTTGCTCTCTCATAGGCGGTTCTGGATGAAGGTTTAAAGCTTCAAAACAAACTTTACGACGTTCTTTCCCAGCAGAACGTTCTGGTAAATTGTCTGGGTGAAGAAATGACGAAGACTCTGGTGAAAAGCTCTTCAGAGGTTTTGATGGAAAGTCGAGGCCTGGTGAGAATTAAGTTACAGGTGTCAAACTTATGGCCCGGGGGCCAAATATGGCTCACATTAGCTTTTTATGGACCTTCAGAATAACAGTTGTGTGCTTAAATATTATTTCATCAATCAAATCAAAGCATTTTGCCAAATTACATCAGTCAGTTCCTCCACTTGGTCACTATTCCACCAAATCCATGCAAAATCAAATCAAATTGTTTCGGGCTTTTCGAGTTTATTTCAAAATTTCTACAAAAATTTTCAAAAATATGACTAACTCCCACCTGGAGGTGGCAGTATTTCCTATATCTACTACATGCTTTACTTGATGTCTGTATTGATACAGTGAGTAAAAGATAATTTATAAGGACATATATCACAAAATTTCTTATTTAAACAGCTCTGGGAAAAATTAAGAGACCATTTAGAATGATCAGTTTCTCTGATTGTACTCTTTATGGGTAAATAATAAAATAAATTAATTTTTAAAAATCTAGAATAAATATACATATAGAAGAGACACCATAAGAGCAAATAAAATGTGGCAAATTTGTACTAAAAATCAACATTTTTCTGTCTAAATATATATTTATACAGCTCTGGGAAAAATTGGAGACAAATTAAAATGCTCAGTTTCTTTGATTTTACTTTTTATAGGTAAATGTTTGAGTAAAATGAACATTGTTCTTTTATTCTATGAACTACTGACAACAAAATTACAAGCAAAAAATGTTTATTTATTTGCAGAAAATGAGAAATGGTCAAAATAAGGAAAAAGATGCAGAGCTTTCAAACCTTAAATAATGTAAAGAAAAGAAGTTAATATTAATTTATAAACAACAATACTAATGTTTTAACTCATGAAGAGTTTAGGAATCAATATTTGGTGGAAAAACCAGGAGGTTTCAGTGGGTTTAGTGCAGTGAACTCCTAATTTTTGTATATTTTTATATCGCAAACATTTTTTACAAGTATTTATATATTAGTGATTTTGATTGCAAAAACCATCACAGAATTAATCATGAAATCCTGGAGGGAGTGATTAATGTGAAAACCATTTAAATTGTAATTGATTACGTTTCATTGCTACTTATTAATATTTTTCTTATTTTGGGGTTTTTAACAGGTTAATCAAATGCAAACAGAAATGCCAAACGGAGGCGATGAAGGTTGTTTAAGAAAAGAAGAAAAAGCCAAAGATGTTTGTGATCCCAACTCAGACAGACACCAAGATGGCCGGGAAACGTTGCACATCCCAACCGAACTGCTCACTTTTCAATCAGGACTATTGAAGAATGAAACTGATGCCACTAAACCGAATCAAGAAAACATTCCTGTTATTTGTACAACAGCTGCTTTAGACAATATTCCAGCCCTGCGTTCAGAAAGTCCAGATGATTTCGGGTCAAAGGAGCCTCCATCTGCTTCAGGAGAAATTAACCATCAGATTGATGTTGAGTCAACAGACATGGTAGTTTCTGGAAATATTACAGAAACAATAATATACGCCTCACTAAACACTGAAGAAGCCTTAGTTTTAGAAGCGTCTCATTCAGACAAAATCAACAAAATCAAATTACCGATTCTCTTATCCCATAAGGAACCGACTGAAGCAACCATTCCTGAGATCAACAATGTGTCCGATCCTCTGCCGATCCAGTCAGAGAGTCTTGATGCCTTAAAAGAACAGTCTGATGTCTCAACAAAAGTATGTACAGTTGAGCCAGAAATGGAAAATGAAAAAACCAAAAAAGAGTTGATTGAAATCACAGAAAAAGCAACTAGATTTTCCACAGATTCAGCCCAGTCAGAGTCGGACCAAACACCCTTAAAAACCTGCATAAAAGCTGCAAAATCAGAGACTTTCAATGCAGGTGCAAGAGAACAAGATGAACATAATGGGCAGGTCAGTGGAAGCCGAGATAAAGTGTTCACTGTAGTTTTGGAGCTGCAGTCGTTTGACGTACAGCCAAGTGGATATGTAGGAGAGCAACACTGTAAAACAAGTTCAAACGCAGGATTTCTTGAGAAGAAACCAAGACTCAACCCTGAGTTAGACGGAAAACCTGCAGAGCAAAAAGGTTCAAGCAGGCAGTCAGAAAACAAAGAGACTCAACCAACCCATGCAGTAAAGAATGATGAAGCTCCGACTCTGTCTAAATCTGACTCCAAATGTGAGTTTGGCGTTGAAACAGGTGAAAAATTCCCAGTCAGCACATCTTGGGCGACTGCCTGTCAGTCTTTGGGAAAAACTCTGCCTCCTGCCCTGAGCTCTGCAGAGGATTCGGTGCCAAATCGAGATGAAACCGAAACCGAAAAACAAATTGATGCAGCTGACAAACAACTGACAGCTACCGACGGTTCAATGAGCACAGGTGGAGCAGGTGAGGGGGCGGCACGAGGAGGAGCTAACGACTCTGAATGTACAGACCATGCAACACCCACAGGACAAGACGGCACTTCACTGCTACATGAAGGAAAGAAATGGAAACAAAATGGAGCGCTGAAAGAAATGCTGTTGCCACTGGGAAAGGTGAGCTGTTTGGTTTATCTGTTAGCACGTTTTAAAAGTTTTTTCACTTCCTTTCCTTTTTAAGTTAGAATAAATGGAATAAAAATAACACGAATACCTGGATAAACAATGATTATTCACTACGTTATCAATCTATCCATCAATCAAATTTTATTTGTATAGCACATTTCAGCAGCAAAGCATTTCAAAGTGCTTTACATCGTAACAAACACAAAGTCATGCAACATAGAATCAATGATCAAAACATGACATTAAGTCAATTTCCATCATTAAATTTGTAATTGATTACGTTTCAAATAAACTCTAAACAGGAGGGTTTTTAGTCGAGATTTAAAGGCACTCAGGGTTTCAGCTGTTTTACAGTTTTCTGGAAGTTTGTTCCAGATTTCTGGTGTATGAAGCTGAATGCTGCTTTTCCTCGTTTGGTTCTGGTTCTGGAGATGCAGAGCAAAACCAGAACCAGAACCTGAGGCGTCTGGAAGGTTGATACAACAGCAGATCTTTAATGTCTTGTGGCGCTAAGCCGTTCAGTGATTTATAAACTAACAGTAGTTTTATTTAAAGTCTATTCTTTGAGCTACAGGGAGCCAGTGGAGGGACTTTAAAACTGGTGTGATGTGCTCTATCTTCCTGGTTTTAGTCAGAACGCCAGCAGCAGCGTTCTGGATCAGCTGCAGCTGTTTGATTGATTTGTTGGACAGACGAATCCCATTAGACCCATTTATATCAGATATAGACAATCCTTTTGGCTCCCATTTCAGAATAAAGGTTAAAATCTGTCCATAAACGGCTCCATCCAGTGTTACTTCCATAAACATCAACCTTCTTCTCCTGTACAAATAATAGATGGAATAAAAACTTTGTTGTGGGCGGAGTCAAATGAAAATTGTTTTCCCCTGATATGTTGAGTGTGAGCAATTTAGTTTTGATTGTGAAAGGATTCTGGAAGATGTTAAACACAAAAAGAGTGAGGCATATGAACTTATAGCCAAACATAGAGTGTATGAAATGTTGAGGACAATTCAAAGAAAGAATCCTGAAAATTTTAGCTCATTTGGATTTTTCTTAGATTTTCTTTTCAAGTTTGGAGGCCAGATGAAACGTTTTTCACACTTTTGTAAATAAAGCCTCCACACTTCAACCCACCGTGACCATATCAGCTATATGAGGTAGGATGTATGCGGTGTTGGTATGTGCAAAGTTTGGCGAAAATCCAAGCTGCGATTTTTGCATAACAAATTTTGCAATTTTACAGCTCCACCTACAGGTGGACGTTGAAAAACACTAGCTAGATATTGTCAATATTGTGTTTCTAATTGGCTGTATGAAGGAAATTGTGGATTTTTTTTACGGTTTTAAAATTATGGGTAATTTAATTTTGTAGCTACGTGTGTAGCAATATTTAATTAGCTTTTATTACGTTGTAATTGGGCAAATAAAAAATACAAAATCCACTGCCATAACTTTTTGTTTCTTCCGTAGTGTGTATGGTGCCAGGTTTTATTTTCTCAGAGTTGATTCTAGGGGTGATATTGGTTTTGGTGGCTCTGGTGGAAAATAAACAACTTTGGCACAATGGCTCATCTGCTGGAGGATCTTTCTAAGAAACTTTGCCACATCAGTTTTGTTAATGTGATTTCTAAGTTTGGAGTTATAAGCTGAAGTTATAGCGCCACCTACAGATGGATGTGGCTGCATATTTGCATCTGAGTGCTGAACCTGGAGTTTCAGGGCCATGACTTGCATTGGTCGTTCTCTCGCTCCCCCGGACTCAGAATCCCAAATATAAAGGTGATCAGGTTAAGCTCTCTTCTGATAAATAAATTTATTTTTTCCTTATGGATAACTACATGCAGATTAAGACAACAACCTGTTCTCAATTCTTTAGATTTTTTTTATAAAGTAAGGTTGACATTTACAAACATGTCTTGCAGTCAAGTGAGAGACACCAAGAAATAAAAATGACATTTTAAAGCTGTAATTTTATGCTAAACTGTACACTGCTTTATTTTTTTCTTACCTTATCATTTATCGTTTGAAAGCCTCCCATCTGCCAAAGTTAACTTTAAAGCATTGGCCATCCGCCAAAAAGCAGCTAAATTTGAGCAAAATCCTGAACAATTTGAGGTTGGTGCCGAAGCAGCTTTCACTTCCTTTCACTTCTTATGGTTGTTCCTGGATGCCTGAAATATTTCTTTAGGAATTTGTCAATACGAATATTTGTCGTTACACAATTCGTTCGTTATCTTGGTTAGCATCTGGTTTCTGTTTACAGTGTTAACTGTTCAGCCAGGAAAGTTTGGCTTTTGTGTACTTAGCCAACATGCACAGGTGCAGAAGAGCATGAAATAATGGGCTTTTTGAATTGACCAGCTGGCCAATCAGAGCAGGCCGGGTTTTAAAGCTCTTAAAGTGACAGGAGCAGAAATGTGGTTCTCCTGTAGGAAATCTAAACAACAATAAAATAAGTAAACTTCTGCGTCTGCACAAGACAAAACCGATTTTGTTTTGTGTCAGACTTTCTTTTTGGGCCATATCAACATCATAAATGTTCTCAAAGGGTCAATTGTATCAGAACGTATTGATAAAACACATTAACAAACTGTTAAAATATTAATAAATAGCTGAATTTGATCAATTCTTTTTAGATTTAAATATTGAATTTTTTCAAATTGATCAATTCCTATAGGATTTTGATTCTTTTTCTGATATTTTGCAGTTAAAATCAGAAAATTTAGAAACATTTGAAAGAAATTTTGCGCCATATTGTGTAATTTTGACTTTTTACATACTTACCATATGAATCACAGACTAACGTTGACATTAAATAAGGAAGCAGTGGAGTAGAAGTAAAAACTACTACCACGTTAATTTTTGAACATTTTTGCAGAAAATTTGCAATGAATTCATAATTATACATTAACGCAAAAAAAAGTGTGACAATCTGGTTATTTCACATGAATTTCAGCAAATGTGGAATCACAAAAAAACCAAAGAGACTGATTGATGTAATTTGGGAGTAGAGAAGTCTCTACAGGGCCACATAAAAAGCTATGGTGGGCTGGATTTGGCCCCCGGACTTTGAGTTTGACACCTGTGCTCTAAATAAAGCTAATTTAACAGTTGTATTTTGATCATTAGATGACTATAACCATTTTGAATTGCTGTATTTTTTGACTTTTATCAAAATCTATAAATCTGATGCATAAATTAAATTTAAAAAATACCTTGTTTAGTTTTCTTAGCCATATAAGTATTAAAAATACAGTTTTTCTAAGTGTCTTCTCCATTTTTCCATTTCCTTGTTGCAAATCGTTTTGCATGTTTCCATTTCTTCACCGCATAGAAACCAGCCACAATACACACCTTCGTCTTTCCCCTGATGTTTAGTAAGGCGACTCCCTTCTTTTGTAACCTGCTAACGTTTCTGGTTTCAGTCCAGTTTGGCCACACTGTAAAAAAACAGAGTCAGCGTTGTTTTATGTGGGCAGACCCCCAGGGCTTCCTTCTCTTCTTCACTCACTCGGCCGCATTCTTGTGTTAACTGCACTGACTGGCTGAGCCACTGACAACCTGATATTTGCACCGGCGGAGGCGGGAAAAGAAAGAACAGGAAGCGCAGTTATTATCTGTGGACAAACATGGGGAAAGACTAAAATGTGACGCCACTCCTGGCTTCTTTCTGTGCAGCTTCAAAGCCAAAGAGTCATGGAGTCGGAGCGGATCCCGCCGGGCTCAGCATGCGGCCCCGGCGCTGAAGTGTTGACAGGTGGATCACCGGGAAGCTACAACCGCAGCTCCGCCCTGCAGGACAGTTTATCAGCGATTCAGGCATCGGTGGAGCAAAGTAACATTTTACAGGTGAGTTTTATCTGGTTTAATGTAAAATCTGAGCACAACTAAGTCACAGATATTATCTCTTATATTTTTGTGTAGATTTAATACATAATCTGGGAGTTTTGCTGCAAAATAAAACACTTTTTGAAACAAGTTCAAGTCTCCAAATGAAAGGTTAAATCATTTCTGAATGCATGTCAGAGTGAGAAGAAGAGAGTTGACTGATGTTTGTGTATTCCCATGATGCTGCCTAACAGGAAGGATTTATCAGAGAGTCGTTTCCTGTGGAGTCTTTAGTCTAATTACACTTTACATAGATCAAGATAAAAGATAAGTTATGTTAGAATAATTACATTTTGTGTGATTTTTCGTATTTGATATTTGATATCGATATTCTTAATGTTTCTTGACTTATTTATGTGTAAAAGTGAACAATTTGTACATCACATAAGCTTTGTGCTTCTTTTGCAAAGAAGATCAAAACAAATTAGTTCATAACTGAAGTGGAAAACATTTTATAAATAAAAATCTCAAAAGTGTGGTGTGAATTTTTATTCATCTGCGCTTACACTGCAAAAACACAAAATCTTACTAAGTATTTTTGGTTTAGTTTCTTGTGCAAATATCTTTGTAGACTTGAAATGAGACACATTAACTTAAAAGTAACGTTTCAACGTTGTTTTGAGTAAATAATTCCTTAATATTGATGAGAAAGCACTAGTTCTAACTTATAACATGAAAAAGTGTCTTATTATAAGTTAAATAATCTGCAAATGAAAAAATAACTTTTTTAACAATGTTAAGGAATTATTTACTTAAAACAAGCTCCTATATTTGGCTAAAAAGTTACTTGTAAGTTAGTTTTGCCTCATTTCTAGTTTATTTTAAGATATTTGCACCAGAAACTAGACCAAGATATTTGGTAAGATTTTGTATTTTTGCAGTGCACAGCTGCAGTTTTGGGGTTAAGCCCGTTCTTCTTTCCAAAACACTCCCAAGTTTAGTCAGATTGGATGGAGAGCGTTTGTAAAAATCACTTTTTTAAAGATTTTGTAACAGATTTTTAAGTGATTTATGGTGTGAATTGTGACTCAGGCTTTCAGTTGTTTCAGATGATTTATGAAACTTTATTCCATGAGATGTTCAAGAGTTGCTTCATAAACTTTACCATGATTTTATATTTGACCTGTCTGCTGTGTTCCTTGGTCTTCATTTATTCACTACTGCCGTCTAACAAACCTCTGAGGCATTCACACAACAACTAGGAAGAAATTACACACAGTATTACAACATGCACTCTGTAATTATGTGGCTCCCAAAGGCAAATTGCTTCACTGAGTTTTCTTTAGGAGGATCAGAGGCCTGGAGGTTGAATCCAAATGCAGACTTTTAGTTTTTTACTTTAAATTATAAAAATGTGAAAACTAGGCAAATTTTTTCCAATTTTTATGCTACTTTGTTTGGGACTGTAACATAAAATCCAAATATAACACTTTAAAATGTATAGCTGTAATATGGCAATATGGAAAATGACCGTCTTATGCTATTTCTTTGTCATGAGATCATATTAATAGCACTTTACTTTCTCTGTTGGGTTTGTTGCTCCAAGGTAATCAGACGGACAGGAAATGGATTTTTTGTGCACTTTGAGGTTAATTTAGTCTTTTCTTCTTAGAAAATGCCTCATATGGACCTGAGTTGGTACCTGACGTCCTCACCTGGTGATGCAGACATTCGATTAGCGCGGACAGTTCAGCTTGTTCTTGCTTGCAGATATCAGCCTGCAAGCCTCAATGCTGCAGCTATGACTAAACAGCAGGAGGAAGCGCAGGTATGTGAAGCACTTAAGAATTATTACATCACATTTTACATTGGTCAAAACTTTTTTTTTCCTGTAAAAACATGTTTAAGAACTGATTTTTCTCAAAATGTATCAAAAACATTGGGTTTAAGTGACTGCCACTTCACCCTTACTTGATGTCAAGTGATTAACAAAAAGTCACATAAGAGCAAATATTATGAAAAATTCTTTACAAATATTTCTAAATTTGCACCACAAAATCTGTGATTTTGATTTCAAAAATAACCCACAAAAGCAATCACAAAATCCTGGATGGACTGACCAGTGTGAAAAGATGTTTAAGATTATTTAATTTTAAGAAACACTTATTGAATGCTGAAACAAACAACTGTTAACAGTTTAATGGGTTTCATCAGTACATTCTGGCAGATTATTCTGATTTTTGATTTGGCCCAACATAAAAATGCGTGGGCTGCACAGTGGCGCAGTTGGTAGCACTGTTGCCTTGCAGCAAGAAGGTCCTGGGTTCGATTCCCGACCCGGGGTCTTTCTGCACGGAGTTTGCATGTTCTCCCTGTGCATGTGTGGGTTCTCTCCGGGTGCTCCGGCTTCCTCCCACAGTCCAAAAACATGACTGTTTGGTTAATTGGCCTCTCTAAAATTGTCCCTAGGTGTGAGTGTGTGTGTGGTTGTTTGTCCAGTTTTTCTCTGTGTTGCCCTGCGACAGATTGGCGACCTGTCCAGGTTGACCCCGTCTCTCACCCGGAACGTAGCTGGAGAGGCACCAGCACCTCCTGACCCCATTAGGGACAAGGGTGTTAGAAAATGGATGGATAAATGAAAATGAGCTTGACACCCCTGATCTAATTCATTACATTTTTATGACTGCAACATCTAATGATGATGTTTTTCTTACTGAAGCACTTTTGATTTAGTTTTTGCCAAACTTAATCTTGAGCCTTTCATTGTGCTTCTTTTAGGAGTACAGGCGATCTGTGCAGGAGCAAGTGGCTTCCACTAAAAGCAACGTGACAACGGTTTCAGACCCAAAGGCTTCAGAAAGAGCGGAGGGAGAATGGAGCTCAGCCCTCCTGGATGCCTCTGCCACCGTTCAGGTCAAAGCAGCTCAGCTGGATCTGGTCAAGCAGTATCACCTGCAGACGAACACCACCAGAGCTTTCCTTGAGGTCGTAGCAGCGGAGAAGGAAAAGATGAGCTTGTAAGCGACCTGTTATGCAAAATTCACTTTTTGCATGTTTTTCACACTTTAATTTGCATTTCTGCTGCTTCTAAAACCAGCCCAAGCACTAAAAAAAAAAAAAACAGATGGTTTTTGGCATTAAGTTGATATTTTTGTTGTCTGGAAAATGAACCTTTTCAAAAACTTAAGTCACACTGCGACGTTACCTAGCAACCCAAGTGGAGTTCCAGTACATTTGTTCAGCTGGTTTTAATGCTGTATGTGCTGTACAATGGCTGCTGGAAAAGACAAGTGTTTTGTTGTTGACTTACTATTAAGAAACCACTTGCTGCATTTTTGTTGGTTGTGCAGGAGGCTCCACTTCTGCTTTTCAAAGATGTACGGTTGTATGATTGTACATCTGTTTGCAGCCATTTTCACGTGTGAGTGTAAATGTAGATTTGGGGGCGTGGCCAGCAGCAGCTTATTTGGATTTAAAGTGGCAGATCGCTAAAACAGCTCATTCTGAAAGTAACTCAAATTGACAGAATCTGAGCAGAATAAAATCTCAATTTGTGTAAAAAAAACAAATGCAATGAATATTTTACAAATCTGTTCAAGGAAGCACAATAGGTCACCTTTAAATTATTTTATCATGTCTTTTATAATTCATGTGTTAATCTAATATCATTTTGTGTTGGTCTTTACTTTTTTTAGAAGTGTTTTGGGAAGCAGTTCCCTTCAAGAGGAAAAACTGAATGCGTTGCTGCAGAGCATGGAGCAGAAGAAGTCAATGCTGGAAGATTTGCTCTGCCTAAGCAGCCAGTTGTCTGTCCACCTGAGTGATGCGGAGAGTTCAGGTGTTCTGGTTGCTCAGCTTGGTGATATCCAGGAGGAATGGAGGCTCCTAACAGGAAGCATCAAAAGAGCACATCAACAGGCGTCAAATTCTGCATCTCAGTCAAAACTTGTTTTAAAAGAGGCTGATGAGCTTAAAGCCAAACTTGAAGTTCTTTTAAAATCTGAAACTGACAACATAAGTTGTTTAGACTTAGCTTGTCTGACCACAGAGCTAAAAGTGTGCAACCAGCTTCTCCTGCATTTACAGTCCCAGGCCGGTGCCCTCATCTGCTTTTCTCTGGGTCAGAAAGAAAAGGCTGCGATTGAAGAAAAGATTCAGGACCTGAAATCTTTGCTCCATGTCACTAAAGAGAAGCTCAACTCTTTGCCAGAAATCTGTGGAAGTGGATCTACAAGTAAAATCAACAAGGAGCTACAGGACTTAATCAATTTGACAAAACAAGCAGAAAATCATGTCTTTACTGGAAAAAAGTTGTCTGTTTTTCCTGAGCAGGCTCGTCTTCAGATTGAGGAAATGAGGAAATTTCACATGGAAACTTTATCTAGACGAAGCCAAATACAAATGCAGGTTGCAGAGCTAAAGAGTAAAGCTACTGAAATAGAAAATCAGGAGTTAATAAAGACTGCAGAGTTGTATGAAACTGTTGCTGACAGGTTGGGTCGTGTTCTTGAAGCCATGAAAAAGGGTCTTGATGAAAGAGAGAAGGTTATGTGTGAGTTTGGTAGGTTGGATGTCTGGGTAGCAGAAACGTACGTGAAAAGAGAGACCTGCATCAACGTTGAGAATGTTCCAAAAGCTGACCTCAGTAAATTGGAAACGGAGCTAAAAAGTCATCGATTAGCAGCAGTGGAGCTGGAGACCCAACTCAAATTAGTGGACGCACTTTCAGAAAGTTGCACAAAATTAGCCGTTGAGCTGAGTCCCTCTGAGAGCCGCTACCTCGGCAACAGGCTTTCAGGCCTTCGGGCAGAATTAGACGGACTGCTAGCTCATGAGAAAGCCACCTGCTGGGAATTAGAGGAGCTAATTCATGAGAGAACATCTTCCAATGAGGAGTTAAATGCCATTCAGGCTAACTTGGAGCAAACATCTGCTGATCTGGAGAAGCAGAAGTTCCCTTTGACCAAAGAGACGCTGTTAGTTATTACACAGTTGGAGCACAAGCTAATGGAGCATCAGTGGGAAGTTCAAGAGCTACAGCATTGCCAGGAGGACCAGAGAAACTCTGTGCTCTGCTCTATTGGTGAACTACAAGACCAGTGCAAAGCCCTCAGAATAAACACCATGGAGCAAGAGAGATATGTTCACCACAGAGGACAAATGGAGGAATCCATGAAAATCACCAAAACTCAACTCCAGGAGGCTAAAAACCAATCTGTGAGCGCGACTGAGAGGTTCAGATTGAGTCAAACGCTGCTGGTCGAACTCGCGATGGTCAACACCCAATGCCAAGAGACGGCGGATCAGCTGGAGGCGATCGCCCGTGAGTTAGAGCCGTCTGAGCTTAACGCAGAGAAGAAGAAGCTTCATGACATGGTGGAAACGCTGATCTGCTGGGAGCAATCTGCCACGGATCAAATCAAAAATCTGGAGGCTGAGCTTTTACCAGGTCTCCAGTTCAAGTTTGAGCTTCTGGCATTGATGGATCTGTTGCAGAGAGCTAACAGGCAGCTGGAGGAAACCAAACAAGTCAAACCCGATGAGAAAGCAACACATAATGCAGTGATTCAGTGCTGGGTCATCAGGAGAAATGTAGAGTCTGGGATGAGAGTGTTGGAAGGTCTGGCACAGAGAGACAGCATTAGCCTGGAAAACTACAATGAGCTGTATTCTCTCAGAGACGCAGTAATGCAACAGTCCCACTCATGGATGGTAAGGCGGTCAATACCTTAAAGCTGCAGACAAAACAAATATGTTTTTTACTTATAAAACTGTCACCATGTCATGACAGATAATCTGTGAAAAGATCAATCTGCTCCTGAGTTACTATTGCAATCTGAAGAAATGCACCAAAAACAACCAATCAGAGCCAGGAGGCGGGTCTTAGCGCTGTCAATCAACATCATGTACTGTGGAGAATTTATCCGTTCTCCATGCTAAGTTCTTGATGCATGAGGTTGAAGAAGAGTCAGTGAGTTAAATTCATTAATTCCATTTATTAATACCAAAATACAGCTGCTCCATTTCTCATGCTACCTTTAGCAGTTAGCAGGACGAAATGGCATCAAACAGAAGTTTTCTATTCTCTTTGTTAGCCTCTGTCTAAGCTACGCCTTAAAGAGGGCGTTCCCTAGTGTGTCATAGTGTTTCCTAACATGTAATTTTCTTTAGCTTTAGCTTTGCAACTGGCTAAAAGAGATAGAAGGAAAACACAGATTTATTCTCAGCAGTACTCACTGCTAAAGGTGCTAATGAAGGCAAAACGACTTACTGTTAATGGAAAACCCTTTATCTGCTAAACTAAGTAGCCTGAGCATTAACTACACAAGCTATGCTAGTTAGCAAAGTGATTGACAGCATTAAACCCCGCCTCCCGGAGCTGATTGGTTGTTTCTAGTTAGCACTGGGAAAAGACAGAGTAACTCAATCTTTTCACAGAAACGGTCACAAAATAGTGAAAGTTTCAACAAATATGTAGTAAGTTGCACACTGCAGCTTTAAATTTGGAAGATTTTTTTCACATTTTGAATGTGTCCAACAGGTCAGTTTGTCTCAGGCCAGGGAATCCCTTAAAGATTACCAGTGGGCTGCTCAGGGAGCAATAAACTTCCTCCATAATGCCGAGGCGACCTTCCTGTCGGCCCCCGGAGGCTTTTTGGATTGCACCCAGGAGCAAAGACAAACCCAACAGGCCTTGGAAGCTCTTGAAAACGGCTTTCAAGCTCATATAAGCCATCTGATGGAGCGAGTGCCGCAGGAACGCTGTCTCTCACGACCGGAGACCGAGCTCCTTCACATCAACGTCCTCAGCCGGTTGTTAGTTGGAAGAGCTGTACTGGAAGCTCAGGCAAAACTCAGAGTGGAGCGTTTGCAGAGGTAGTACATATCTATATGTCTAAGATGTATTTATATGCTTGTTTTGTTTTACACTTCCTGTTCTTGCAGGTGTGAAATAAGACAGAGAACCCATAGAAAGTGGCATGAAGACATTAAACAGGAAGTGTTGCAGTTTGAAGCCAAACTTTCAGGATGTGCATCAGAGAAAGTGACATCATATGATGAGTGTATCGATCAGCAGAAGAGAGTGAAGGTAGGTCAGATGTAGAAAATCTGCTAGAACCTTGAAATAGAGCAATAGGGAGTTTTCAACCAAAGCTTTCAAAAAAACCAGTTCCCCTCCTCACCTGCGGGGGCGCTGCACCAAGAACAACTGAAGGAAACGACACAAAAATCTCTGAAGACATGAGCTCAACTTTCTTCTTCACAAAATGTAAACAAAAATGGAGTAGCATCAGATTTTAGAGGTGGTAGGATTTCTGTTTTATCTTTGGTAAAAAACCACAAGTCATTTCTTCTGCTAGCGCTAAAATCACAGGTTTGTTTTCATTGCATTTACCCAGAATGCCCTACGCTATAGTTCGCTTCCTGATTTTGGAGTAGTCTCAGATTCACATGTCATATATGCATCGGAACCACACCAGAGTTCAGCCAAACCCAGACAATGGCTTGTAAATGGACTATACGTTTTGGTTTTTCGGTCAGCATTAGAGTTAAATTAACTACAGGATTTATTCAGGCCAGTGTAGGAAAAAAGTCTTAAAAACTTTTAAATTAATCTTAGAAAATTTCTAGAAAAACTTGGACATTTCTGAGCTTGAAAAGTTGAAAATTTGCTAGAAAAAGGAAACTAAATTTTGAGATTTATCTCATAATTTTTCTATCAAAAGCCTTGGAAATTTCAAAGTTTCACAAGTAGAAAATGTTTGACTTTTGAATCTCAGAAATTTCCAAGTTTTTTCTAGAAAATGTCTAACATTATTGTCAAAATTTCAGATTTCTTTTGGTGTAAATTTACTCCCCTTGTTTTTCTACTTAAAACAGCCCTGATACATCATCGTATATTCACAGCTCCCCACATAAACCAAACTTTCTACGCAAAAGTTCAATTAAAGCAGGGATGGTGTGAATGCTTAAATAGTTACTCATCTATTTCAAGTTGCCTATGTCCTTTGATTACAATTGCATTGTCTTTTTAATTCTTATTTTGTACTTATTTTTACTATATATTTCAATTTTGTGTCTGTTTTTATGTTTTTATGTAAGGTGACCTTGAGTGTCGAAAGGCGCCTAAAAAGAAAATGTATTATTATTATTATTATTAAGAGGTATTATTGTTTAGACAAGCCAGAATTAAACTTTCTCATGTTTGATAAGATGGTTCCTTATTGCACCTGGTAACTTGTTGGGTCAAACCATCGACCCAACCCAGTTGAGTTGGGTCGATGGTAAAACACCCCGGCGTTGGGTCGGTCCATATTTGACCCAGCTCTGGGTTACTAGTTGGGTTATTTTTAACCCTGCAGTTTTTACTGTGCTCTTTGTGAAGGCGCTGATGGAAGACCTTCGTAACCTCGCTGGGAAGATGGTTGACCTGAAAGCTGGATGTCCGACGCAGGGTTGTGGCGTCGGGAAGGACGGCGAGCATGGCGCCCTCTGGAGGCGCTGGACGTCATTACGACGACGTTTGGGCCTCCTGTTGGTTCACACAGAACAGAAGGAAGAGGAATGGAAAGACATCACGACAAGTGTGAGTATTATTGTTGACGAATACCTACAGGCAGAAAGTAATCATAATTTATGCTGTGATTGTAATTATTGACGGTTGAATTCTACTTTCCTCAGATAGAGGAGAGTTGCAGCTATTTGTCTGGTCTTCAGGCTGAACTTCCAGGCTCTTCCACTATGAGTTTCTCTCAGGAGGAACCTCAGGAGCTTCTGGCCAAAATGGAGCAGCAGCAGCTGGCCTTATCATCGCTGAAGCATCGACTGGAGAACGCTTTGGGCTTATCCTCTTCCCAAGACGGCATCCTTCCTGGTTCCACTGGAAAATCCCTGGAGAATATCCAAGAGAGCATCTGCAGGTGGGATTTCTTAAATCTGACCTTGTAAAATGATAGAACCAGCTGAAAGGTAAATGTTTTTAAAACATCATTGATCCCCACAGCTTGAAAGAGAGAAACCTGCTTCTCATGGCTGCAGCGGAGGAAGAGGAGAAAGAGACACAGCAAGTTGAAGAAGAAATACGAGACGTTGAGAAAAAAGTGTTTGAGATTTTACCAGAACTGGAAACGAGTTCAAATCCAAGCCAAACGCAGGTCAGCTCATTTTTGATGCTTCATTAATACACATATGTACATAAATACATAAACATAGCTTATAAAAGACTGAGAGTTTGTGTTTTTCTGGAAGATAAGTGGAAATTTTATTATCTTAAAACCAGACCAGTTACTCTTACTTGAGTAAAACTTCTGTATTCTGCTTCTTTTAACCAAAAAGTCCCCAGACACACACCTTAGTTTTTGATTAAAGTTTCATACGTTTTATATTGAAACAAACTGATTTGGAAAAACATTTATTTTACGTAATTTTGTTATTTTGTAATGATGTTGTTTATATTTTGGTCTATAAAATACCATAATCTCCACACATTTTTCTATTTTGGTCCGTCTGATTACATAATTTTCAAATATTAAATGATGTGATCAATAAAGTTTTTACTGTTTCACTCCAGTAATTTTATTTTTTTTACTTTTCCTTGAATCCAGTTTTTGCCTTTGCTTGTCACATCCTGTCTCATCTTGTTTTCATGTTTTTCTGCACTAAAAGGAGCTCCAGGAAAATGTTATCTCTCTGAAAACCCAACTTAAACACATCCTGGACACGTTGGAGAGCCGACAGGCAGAAATCCCGTCAGATCTCCGAAAAAAGATCCAAAATGTGGAACAATCCGTCCAGAAAGCAGAAGAAATGGTGACATTAATTAACTTCCATCTTTACCGACACATGAATCATTTCACCAAAGCCGTTTTTTCCAAACGATATGTTTTTTATTCGAAAGCTTTTGGAGACGGACAACCCAATCAGGAAGCTTTCCTGCAGAGTCAGGGATCTGGGTTCTGGTCTGGAGAGAGTCAAATCTTTACTGGAGCAGAAAAGTCCAACAATCAGAGAAGCTCAACATGTCCTGAAGGTCTTTATGTCTTCATTTTGGATTTTTGTCTGTTTTCTTGAACATCTTTTTGATAATTTCATAAAATGTGATTTTTTCCCCCCATATATTCAAATTATTTTCCCTTCTTTTAATCAATGGATTTAACTTTTATGATGTCTGGAACTATTTTTACTGCACAAGAAGCAAAGAAATGTGCTTCAGATTGTTGTGTGTTGTTCTCCAGTGTGTGTGGGACGAACTGGACGCCTGGCACAGCAGCTTGATGCTCCTAGAGAGCGAAGTGCAGGACGTTGCGGAGGACCAACCGGATGAGGCCCAGTTCCTCATGGACCAGCTCACAGAACCGCTGCAGCTCTATCAGAACGCGTCCCGCCTGGCTGAGAACCGAACCGCCTTCCTCAACAAGGTTTCATTACTCAGATATTTACACTCAGCTCAACTAGCACTGAAAAACATGATCAATTACATAAAGACGTTTATGCTAATGTTTCTGTTTTCCTCTCTGGCGTTAGATTCCCGCCTGCCTGCAGGAGTTTGAAGACATTTCTCACCGAGCGTCCTGCTGGTTGGATGAAGCCCAATTATGGCTTAGCACTGAGTGCAAGTTTACAACAGCCAAAAGTCTCAGCAATCACGTCAAGTATTTACAGGTTAGAGGTCCACCGAAGTTCTCTCTGGTCTACAAATGTCAGCCTTTCTTGACCCATACAATAAATGTTTTAATTCAGGACAGACAAATTAAAGGGTTCACAATTTCGGTGTTTTTGTACTTCCATTTGGATCTCTACTGCTTCTAAAAACAACTGAAGTGTTTTAAAAAAAAGACCAGGATGTTTTTTTGGTGTCTGGAAAATTAGCAAAAATTGCTAAGTCCCTTTCGACAGGCACTGCGCCGTTACCTAGCAACCCCGGCCGAGCTCCAGCTCATTTGATCAGTTTGTTTTACCGCTGTACAATGGCTGCTGGAACAGACAAGTGTTTTGTTGTTGCTTTACCATCCAGAAACCACTTGCTGCATTCTTGTTGGTCGTGCAGGAGACTCCACTTTTGCTTTTCGTAGATGTACGGTTGCATAATTGCACATCTGTTTGCAAAACGCTGTGTTGGGGGCGTGGCCTGCAGCAGCTTATTTGAATTTAAAGTGACAGAGACCAAAAACAGCTCAAAATAGGCAGAACTGAGTAGATTAAAATCTCACACTCTAAGAATTTGATTTGATTTTTTTGCAATAAATGTAAAAATATGTTTTGTACAAGCCATAAAGCTATCCCAAAAACACAGAATTACCCATTGATTTACCTTTAAATCAGATATTACACTTTGCACATTTACCCCAACCGTTTATTAACTGGTTGTAATATTTTTGCTTTTTTTATTATTATTATTTGAAATTTCTGGAACAGTTGATCCTGGAAGACTCTGACAGGATCAGACACACCCTGCAGGTGTTCAAGTCGGGCCTGGCGGAGATTTCTGCCGTGTGTGACGTCAGCGCTCAGGAAGAGAGGCTGGACCAAAGAGACCAACAGGTTCAGGAAATGCAGCAGACCATCGTCGAGCCGCTCGACCAGCTCCAGCAGGCCGCTGCGGTAAAAACCCCAAAATAAAAGCATTTTTTTTATGCTAATGCTAGCACTGAAAGTTCCCACCCAACTGAAAAACTTCTAAATCGAAGCCAGTTTCTTTTGCAGATAGTGGAAGTGGTTGAAGCTGACATCAGGGCGATGGAGAAAAACGTCTCAAAATTCAGAAACATTTTACACTCGATGGATGATGCAGACGTAACGCAGGCAGAACGTCTTTACAACTGTGAGGTAAAACACTGCTGATCAAGATTTGATTGACAGTTAAATGCTTCAGCTTGGTTAGAACTTGTTTAACTGATGCATTTTCTGGCTAATATGGACGTTTTAACTCTAGTTTTAACTGTATTTTGCACCTAAAGGAGATCCTGACCCAGATTCAGTCGATGCAGAAGAGTTTGGAAGACATGGAGAGCTGGAAAGAGGAGGTCCATCTCCCTGAAGGAGCAGAAAACCTGGTGATCTTCTCCAAAGCCAGAATGCTGCTTGAACAGCTGGATGGGCTGGAACAAATCACCAGAGAGAAAAGGTGTTTGCTGGAGGTACGGCGCGTTTCAAGACAGAGATTATGTCAAAATGCTGTCATTGAAATCTTATATAAGTAGTACAAAAGTTAGAACATTCAAAAGTGTTACTGTTTTAAATAAGGTGAAGAATTATTAAATAAAACGGCTTTGTGTATTTTAAGTAACTCACTGATCGTTTCGTATGTGATGTATTATGTGAAAACCAATACGACTTAAAAAGAACTAGAAAAGTGTTACTGTTTTAAATATATATATATATTCTCAGAACTTTGACAATGGAAAGATGTATTTCAATTAAAAGTGTCAGTTTATGGAACAATCTAAATCTCTTCCTAAATTTAAAAATAATGTGAAAATCATTCTGTTGAAGCTGATCTTTGTGTATTTAAATTTTTCTGTTATATTCTTCTGAGCTGAATAACTTTTATATCCTCTTCATGTGAATATGGGGCCGATATTATAAGTTTATACTTCTTTCAGTTCTATTTTAATCAATATTTACTTTAGTTGTTACATAAACTATTCATATTTATTTATGTATTGTATTTGAAATATGCCTGATCTTCAGTTACAGGTTGGCAGCTTGTTTGGTTTTTTGATGACAAGAATGATGTAAAGCAGAAATCTGTGTTTTTATATGTCCATTTTCTTCAAATAACACAACAAATATCATTGAAACAGGCGTGATGATTTTTTTTCTTTACTTTTCTTGACTAACAGAACAAAAAGGAAGAAGAAGAAACGACTGAGAATCTTAATATTATGTCTGATTTATCTGAGGAGATGCCGCTGCTGGAGAACGCTGCACACAGACGCTTTTACCAGGTAACAATAATAACAATGTTAGATAAAGAAAAGCTTCTGACAAGGCCTGATTCATTTAAAACTTTTGATTATCTGAGAATTTTGTTTGCCATACACTGAAAAGCTTGCAGGAGTTTTTCAGTTATATGTTTGAGCTTTTCGCGCTTTGTTACGTTTGTTTTCTGGATTTATGTGAATGTGTTTATGAAAGTTCTCGTAATAAAGTAGCACTAAATATATCAAGTTAAAAGGGAAGTTCATCAATTTATTGAATCTTAGTTTGGCAGCTGTGAAAAAGTCTGGCTTCATTAATTGATTACAGATTTTTCCGTCTGTAAAAGGATTTTATAATTACTTCACTTTTTCAATAAAATTTTTGGTCACTTGTATTTGGCTGACAAAAAGTGACCAGTCTAACCTAAATAATCAGTTTAACCCAACAGGTTTTCTGCGAGTTTATATGAATTACAAGTGTGTATTGAATTCTATGAGTCACATGTGCCAAATTATTTAATAAGTTTTATTAAAGAAGCTTGTTTTAGATCAATAATTCTTGAATATTGACTTAAAAACCAATAGTTCCACTGGCAGATTATTTTACTTATAACGTGTGAAAAATGTTTTGTTACAAGGGAAATAATCTGTCAATGGAATTAAAACTGGGTTGCTAGGTGACAGGCGGGGCTTGGCTGGTGTTGCTAGGTAACGGCGCCAGTGGAACTAGAAAATCCAACCTTTATATATATATATA
>CAEFZY010008592.1:0-53564 GCA_903066815.1 Brachyrhaphis roseni | reverse complement strand
TCTTTCCAAAACTCCACTTTCAGGAAGTCATCAAAACGCTCCTCTATTAACCCTTAACAACATTTTTCCAGAAGCAGCCCGTATAATGAGCTCTGCAGATGAGCAGTTCCACCAGGTGTTCGCTAATTACTGCAGGCTAGTCTGTGAGGGGCTGAGTAGAGGAGTCACAGGGCAGTGCTGCTCTACGACCAAGGGAGATTCGAGGATTTCTCAAACATGAATGAAAGAATCAAATCAACGCTCCACTCTTTAAAATGAAAACTAATCAATAAGTATCGATATTGACTGATATGAAACCGCTTATATCATGATATGTTTTATTTTAACCATATCGTCCAGCCCTGGTTTTAATGTTGCAGTATTGGTTGTAGCTGCAGTAAAGGACAGCCACAGACTACCAGCTCAGTGTTTGTTTTGTCCAGTTTGACAGAGAGCCACTCTGGACCAGAAACCCAAGACTTCTGCCAAACATTTAGCGTTGTTATTCTCACAGCTTCTCCCTCTCCTGCCTGTTCTCTTCTTCTCCCCGCAAGGGCAGAGACTTCTCCTTTTTTTTTTTTTTAAAGGACCATACCTTGGTGCACGTCCAACAAAAGCTCGCCGTCCATTTTCATCTTCTTTTGAATAACACGGCGGCCACAAATCAAAACATGTCGAACGCTTTGAGTGAGGTCACGGGTTGTAGATCACCACAGCTTCCAGAGAAAGTCTCCTTGTGTGTGAAAGGCGAGGGCACGGCGGTGTGGCGCTTTGACTGATGGGGCCGGTCGGGGCCCGTTCTCCTGAGACTTTAAGTCCGGTGCCCGACCCAAACCCCTTGTTTCCCTCCCCGCGATATATTTCATTCAACTTTTAACTCTTAACAAATTTAATTTCTTGACATTTTGAGGCTTTTTCTGCTGAGTTTCTACCCTTGTAACTTCAAAGGCTTCAAAACAATAAAAGAAAAGAGGAAAAAAAAAAAATTAACATTAAAGGGATAAAACCAGGCGGCATCGCAACGAACCGAGCTGGGCCCGCGCAGCGCGTCGTTTCACGGTTTCAACAGTGCGGGGTCCCAGTGGCGCAGATATAATTAAGACCTCTTCTTAATTACTTAATAAGCCTAATTAGTAACATTTCTGAGCCATAGATTTGGCTGCGAGAACGATGGAAATCAGAGGAGTATTAAGTCTATTTGTTATTTCATTTAATAAATCCTAATGTTAATGAAATTAGCGCATTACGATACGACTGAAACAAACCACGCTGGGATTGACCAAAGGGGCGAACGCGGCCTTTTATGCTCCTGATAAGCTTCCAACTAAGAGGCACAAAAGAAGGAAAGGAAACTGGAGGAAAACAAAAGCAACATTTCTGCCGGCAGATTACGTGGCAGCTTTGGAGGCGCTCGCCGTTTCTGCTCGTCGTCGGGTCTTCTTTACCAGATGTGGAGACGGGAAACTTGAAGCCCACCAATCATGCACTTGGGTTGCTGCTGCTGCTGCCACATTCCCGGCCATTTAATTAGAAGTTGTTGGTACCACAGAAGGTGTCACCAACCTTTTCAGGCACCGAACAGATGGTGTCCCCCTTTCTTTTTTTTTTTTTTTTTTGAGGTCCTGCCAATGCCCACTCTGTGGCTCCTGGGAAAATGACCTAACTCACAGGCAGCTGCTTAGTGCGGCTTGAGTGATTCTTTACAGCCGCTCATATAGGGGTGGATGAGTGGGGGGTGGTTGCAGGATGTACCACTGAAAACAAGGAGTGAGACGGCTGTAGCATGTTCCCTGGGTAGCTGCAAAAAAAAAAAAAAGAATCTGTTTCGGTGGCCGTGTACAGGTTGTTTAAATCTGTGTTTTGGGGCAAAGAGCTCGACCCCTCGACGATCTGGACTCCTCCGTGTGCCCGCCGCGTTTATGCCCACAGTTCCTTTGCTTTGGGCAGATGGTGTGAATATCAACCGAGAAAGGAGCTGAGAAGGTCCTGCCGAACAAAAAAAAAAAGAAAAGAAAAGACAAGTGAAAGGGGTTCCGCCACAGTTACAAAGAGGCCCCATGGAGAGGTGTGGGTGTGGGGGCTTGGGGTGGGCGCTAACAGATAAAATGGAAAAGGGAGTAAGAGTTTGCGAGGGGGCAATTGCAGTCGAGGAGCGAGAGTGGAAGGAGAAAACGGGAGAGCTGCTGGTTTGATATCGGAGGCGGGGGTCGTGGGATTGGAGCGAGGGGAGGTGGGGGGGTTAACATGCTTCGTGCTGCGTGGACAGAAGATTGGCCGTCGCCCCGTTGTCAGCTTGGCTCAGCCCACGTCCAACTACGCAGGAGGTGGAGAAAGAACAAGTTGAGAATTGGAAGGCTGTGATTTCTGACTAATTACTTGATCTGCGGCAGATTATGTGGGTTTGATTGAAAGTAACATTTTATGGCGCTACCACCGATCACTCGCATACTGAGGAGAAATTTTACAAACCTGTTTTTGGAACCACTCGACTGTATAACAAAAACCCCACAGCCGAAATCCGGACATGCACACTTTTGTAGTTAAAGGGCTGGTATTTATTTTGCAGCCACATAGTGCCACTTTTATAGTGTAATCAAGTAACTATTTTAACTTCAGTTATTAGAAAAATGCTCCATATATCAAATTTGGCTTTGTAGTTTAATGTCTTGAAATTGGGCCTCTGTCTCTTTAAAAACTCCTGCTCTTTCTGAAACTCCACCTTCAGGTAGTCATTACAGCATCGATCTTCTATTAATCCTTTAACAACATTTTTACCAGAGTTTCACTGACAAGTATTTCCTATAATGAGCTCAGCAGATGCACAGTTCCACCAGGTGTTTGCTAATTACTGCTGGCTAGTCTGCAGGAGCTGAGTGGGGAAGTCATGGGGAAGGGTTGCTCTGTCGGATGGAAGCTCAAAACTTTTGAAATTGCAGCTCTGAGGAGGACCTTCGTCCTCGAAGGCGGGGCTAGGCCGCACCAGGCTTTTTGGACAGCTGAATGGTTGCTATGGTAGAGAAAAGGATTTAACAAACATAAATGAAAGAATTAAGGTAACGCTCAAAGTATATTTTTGGTGAGGGGAAAAACGTTATAACAAGTCCATTTTACATAACTCTGCCCCTGTAAGCTTACCCGTAGGGTGCGCTCTTAATTCCGTTTCCTGCCCTTCGATGTCAACGATGGGGCAGAAAAAGCCCCGGGATCTCCCTGAAAAGCGCCTCGGCTCAGTGGTGCATCTCCATTGGCGTGGCAGGAAACATAAAATCTGTCGTTTTCATCACGTTCCATCTTGGGTAAACTTGTTTCCTGCAGCTTTCTCTATTAGTTATCTGTTCATGCGGGTTTACGACCGTGGAGCAAGCCCGATCGATCAGCAGGAGCTGTGGGATTTAATGGGTGCAGCGCTCCCGCTTAAGGATACAGGCTCAGGAGTGTATATTTAATCACTAAAAGGGATGAGGGTGGCGAGCATCGGTCACCAGCAGTCTGTTATATGAGAAGTCAGGTATTGGTCCGCCCCACGCTGTGAAATATCTGCTGGGGAAGAGTTATTATTGTTTCTGCAGCCAACAAAAATGATCTGAGACAGAGTTCCAGACATACGGGTCAAAAGTGATTTCTACTCCAAGTCTTTATCAAAAATCGAAATGTTCTCAATAGTAGTGATTTAGTGTGTTACTTTTCACTTGTGATGGTACATGGCTTCTAAAATAAAAATAAATTAAAAATGCATTTATTTGTGAACCTTCAAAAAACACCTGCATTCATACTGAGATTAAATTGCACTTCCATGGGTGGACTCTCTTTAATTGGTGGCACTGGATTTTATTTAAGGGTGTCGGGGTCAAAAGGGTTGAATGCAAATGCACGCCTTTTTTTTGGCATATTTTTATTTGTAAAGTAGATTTTTAAAAAGAGGGTATTGAGCTTCTTAACATGTCACAATGTTATTTCCTCATCAAAAACATACCTGGAGTCTTGCTTTCATTCATTCATGCTTGTTTGAGAAATCCTTGAATCTCCCATAGCAACCAGTCTGGGGTGCCTTAACTCCTTCTCCTGCTACATGCCGTCTATTTCCCCCAAAGCGCCGCCTTTTAGGTTCAGACCCCAGCCAAGCTCCCGCCCCACAGGTAGCCCCACCCCAGTGCCATCCCCACACAGCTCCTGCAGACTAGCGGCAGCAGCAATCAGGAAATACCTGGTGGAACTGTGAGCTGAGCTCGTCATACAAACTAAAACTGTCCTAAGGACGGTTCTGAACACCATCATTGGATGCAGTTGTGATGACGTGCTAAAGGGAGAGCGTCTGAAAAGTTAGGAGCTTCTTAAAGGGACAGGGGCCGATTTTCAATAATTAGATATGTCATGATGGTCGAGTCAAAACTGGTTTAAATGGTTTTTGATATATACATCATTTTCATAACAACTGAAGGTAACATAGTTAGTTGATTCTGCTACAAAATGCTAAGAGTATCCATTATTTCACTACAGCTTCCTGCTACAAGACTGTGATTTGTTTTTTACTTCTGAAAAAAATCCCATTTAAGTTTGTGGCTGAAAGAAGTCAAATTTAAAAAAGTTCACAATGAGCACTTTTGCAAGGCAGCTAGTTGTTAGCAACGTGAGTTTCTAAGCAGCTTGTGTGAGGCAAAATGGTTAGGGTTTTATAATGTAATCTGTTGCTTTCTACTCACCCCAGCGCTCAAATCTTCCGTGACATCCCCAACGGTGTGTGGAGAAACGCATGAGGTGGCAGATAAGAAAAAATGTGAAAAAGAATTTGTTGACTTCGTCTTTCGTGGCCACGTAAAGTGAGAACAAATAAAAGTGCCGTGATCTAGTCCAGCGATCCTTCTTAATCAAATTCATTGTGACTCGTTTCATTAGTAGCAGCCCCGACCCAGAATTCATTTATGTGAAACGTGAAGAGTGTGACAAATATATAAAAAAAATAAAGTGTTGATGCTCCTCCAGGTTCATCAAATGAATAAGTAATTATATGCCCAACTTTTGAACCAGCGCTGCATCTGAAACCTGAAATTCTCTGTTTACATCGCAGCGTCAGTGCCAGATTTCCCTTGTTTTAACTGTTAGTGGCGGCGAGAGATAAACTGATGGCTGCAATGATGAACGCGCCGAGCTGTAAAAGTGTTGTTTTCATATTTCACTTGAAACACGGAAATATTGCCGTGTGAAACATATGAAAGTTTCACTACATGCCGAAACAACACAAAGTACTCTCAGGTAGTTCCTTTACACCAGGGGTCGAGTCCCTGAGAGCTACCATCCTGCAACTTCACTACAGAAACGTAAAATCTGCCAAAGTATTTTTGGTCTAGTTTCTAGTGCCAATATCTGAGTACACTTAAAATAAGATAAACTAACTTAAAAGTAACTTTTCAGCAAGATATAAAAGCTTGTTTTGGGTAAATAATTCCTTAATATTGGAGAAAAAGTGCTTGTTCCATTTCCAGATTATTTAATTTATAACAAGACAACTTTCCCGTGTTATAAGTTAAATTATCTACCAATAGAATAAGCACTGTCTCATCAATAGTAAGGAATTATTTGCTTAAAACAAGCCTCTATATCTTCTTAAAAAGTTTATTGTAAGTTTTGTCTCATTTCAAGTTTACTAAGATATTTGTACTAGAAACTAGACCAAAAATACTAGTTTTTTTGGTCTAGTATTTTTGGTAGGATTTTGTGTGTTTACAGATGCATCCCTGCTCTAACACAGCTGAATCAAATGAATAGTTTGTTACCAGGCCTATTCAGAGCTGAATGACAGCTGCTGAGGGAGTTTAACTATTTGATCCTGGTCTTTTGGAGTAAGGACGCATCCAAAAGTTTCAGGACGGTTGCTCTGGAGGACTGGACTTGATCACCCCTCTTCTTCTGTTCGTACGCCTGTTGTATCTCCTCCCTCTTTAACAAACCCTGAATGCCCTTGAACTTCACTCACTCCAACCCTGCACACCCGTCTGCCTAATATTATTATGCCGGGACCTACATGCTACAAGTCATTGGTGGTGATAGCGCCTGATTAGATTGTGTCCATTGATTGGCCGGCGTGCTGTTCGGTCGGCGGCGGTGTGTGCTGCAGCTCCTCCTTAGATGCACTGACAGTCTGAGTCAGAGGAGATAGAGCCCCATGCAGGGTGACTGATTGAGTTATTGATCAGTTCTCATCTTCCTCCCCCTGTCCTAGTCTTTCTCTCCAAGAAACCCCTTCATCAGGATAATGAATTTCACTTATTGCAGATTAACGGCACAAGGTCTGAATGGGAATAATGGTGGAAATTAGCAGATTTTTAACCCCTGTGATTTAAGAAAAATTATATAAAAGAGGGTGATTGGGGAGGGAGGGACGATGGAGACCCTTATCTGAGGATTGCTACTTCAGGGAAAGCGCATGAATGTGGCCGATTTGGCAGATTACGAGGGAGAAATTTCAGATTCTGGTGTCAGAATAGAATGACCGGCTAAATCCGAGTGATGATGAAGAGCGGAGGAGAGTTTCAAAGAAACGCCGAGTCTCTTGGAGATATAGGGCAAAGCAGGAAAATGAGAGAAGATTATTCCGAAGTGGTGATTAGCAGAGTGGAAATGAGCAGCATGATGGGCAGTGGTCACACAGTCACCAGGCAGAGGCGCAGCTTAAAGGTCGGCCATTGTGTCGCCAGCATCAAAATTGGGCTGGTAAAGAATGAATAATGAGGCTTGATTACGGTCAGTGAGATGGAACATTGCTTCGAATCAATCCTCCAGACAATTACAGGCAGCACAAACAGCAGCCCTCAGCCACGGCCCAGGCAGCAGGAAGCGGTTGTGTCAGAGGACGACGTCTCCTTCATCAATAACTTGTTGCCTCGGCCGTGTTGTCCTCCTGCTGCTAACATGTTCTGGTCTGATACTGAACATGAAACTATCAGGCGACCCAATGTATGATTAAAACCACTTTGGGACGTTAATTACGCAACCTTTTGCCAAGGTTGTACAATTATACAAATTTTGGTTTTTATAAAACATAAATTGGATGCTCAAATATATACACACACTTTCACTAATACATTGTTAGATGTTCTTGTCTCTTTTGTTTTTTTTACCATGACAAACCACATACCTTTCTATGGGGCCCTCCAAGGGACATGGGGAAATTTTTTTCTTTTGCGTTCCCTCGCAAAACTTTTGCGTTCTCTCGATATATGCTTACTGCAATATTTGCTGGTCTGCTTTGTATCCAGTCACAAATGCCAATTTAAAATTTCAGATATATACACATTTAAAGAGCCTCAGTGAAAACGTGTTTATTCTTAACTCCTTGGTGCAAAAAATTGATTGGAAATCGATTTATTAACTGCATGTTTATGTCTGTTTCTGTCAGGCTGAGATGGAATTGCGCATGAAAACATCCCTTTAAACCATTCAGACCAACACAAAAAGAGACACAATCAAAACTGTCAGATGACTTATTACCCCGCGATCATAACTCAGAAATAGTTCAAATAGTTTGGATGTATTTTTTTTCTTTCTTTCCTACTTACGGAAAGTTTCTGTCTATATCATAGGTTTGTGGTGCATTTCTATCCTAAATAAAAAGATATAAAATTTCAGATATTTTACAAGACATTAACATACATGGAAAAACCTTACAAAAACCTTATATTACAGCAGAAGGTGATGGCCACCGTAAGAAAGCATATTACTGCGAGAGAATGTAAAAGGGATGTATGTAAAAAAAATGTAAAAAATCCTCCATGTTCCCATGTGGGCTCTGGACCTTTCAACCCAACAACATGCTTTTGGCATTAAATAGATTACATCAACAATCTATTTAATTGTTGATGTAATGACACTAAAATTGTTTTTAGGCATAGTCCACACATTTTCGAAATGGTTCTTTATTTTTGGGTCATTGTGTTGTTGAAACACCAATCTGTGACTAAGTTTCAACAACTTACAAATTGATTTTATTCACAGACCCCAATATTCTTCTCATCTGAAAGCCTCTTTCCATAAAATTTTAGTCAAGCTTTGTTGTTTTTTTGTTTAGTTTTTTTCTGTCCAATACTCTCTCCGTCTTCGTCATTGTAGAACTGTGACCAGTGAAACTGGTGTTCCAGCAGATTCCCGTTGCTTTCAGGAAAACCTTGAACCTTGCTGGTTGTTATTCATGCATGACAAAGGAATTTAAAAACGTGCCCAAGTTCATCAACTTCTTTCTTATTACTGGAGTTAATATTGATGTTTTGGAGTGGTGCAGCCAAAGTCCTGACTGGAATCTGAAAGAGAATCTGTACATGGAGAGCTAAAGATTAGGGTGATGGAAGGAGGCCTGCCAACAAAGACTTGGAGAGGAATTATGAAAATATGAGAGGAGACAAGATGGCCAGACACTATTAGAAGGGGTTAATTGTTATTAGAATAAAGATTGAGTCATTCAGGAGGATATTAGAAATATTTGACTTGCAATTTTTAATAAAATGAAAGAAAAAAAACCCAATCCTTTCTGTTTTGTTACGCTTTGACAGAAACATTGATTCCAATTAGAAATAAACAGACGTAACTGCACTTTTCTGACCAGAGCTTGAATGCAAGTTTTGTGCATGTTATGCTATTTCTCACACACTGACAGAGCATCCCTCCCACCTGTTGCAGGTATGGGTTTGGAGTGTTGGACGCTGGGCTGATGGTGCAGCACGCTGCGTTGTTCCAAGGAGCTGCTCCACAGAGGAAATGCAAGCAAGACGTCACATTTAATCCAGCCAGGTACAGAAATTTCTTTGGAATTATTAATATTAGTAGTATTAGTATTAATAGTAGTATTATTATTATTGTTGTAGATCCTTTTCTGCTGGAGGACAAATGAGCATCAGCATCGAATCTGAAGCCTGCCGAGGGAGAGCTAACGAAGTCAACACTTTGGAGCATGTGCAGGTGTGCAGTCTAAAAATATCTTATCAACAGATTTAGTGTAAAAGCTTTTTTGTGCTGGAGTTCAATTTTACGCTACAGCCAAGTTGGTTCAGTTTTAACGTGCAAACAAGAACCCAACAGAAATGTTTGAAAACATGAAACTAAAATTGAACTTTTAATGACCACTACTGTCTCAACATTGGTCAGTCCCGCCATGACGAGTGTCTTTAGGAAAGCTCTGTTTTTGAATCTATCTTTCTTTTTTTTTTGAAAGTATGATTTAGTTTTAAATTTTGATGAAACACTTACATTGTTACCTTCATTTAGCTTCTAAATTGTTGTTGTGTGTTTTGTTTGCTTCACACACCCGACTGAATCATTGTAAGTGCGACTGTAAGAAGTTGTGTTTTCTGTTTTTTACAGATTCAACAAATGGGATGTAAAAGTAAAATTGGTGAAGTTTAAAGGGCCAGGCGCATGGGTTTTGTTCTCTTTGACAGTTTTCCCTTTATCTTACCTCTAAGCCTGGATAAGTTAACCGTGATGCAGCTTCTGTGAGAATGATATGGAAGATAAGATCAGATTGGTTTCAGTCTCTTCATCCAAGTCTCAGCAAGAAGTGAAAATAAAGTTTGTTTTCCAAAATGGGAAACTTTTACTCTGAAGTAGAGAAAGGGACATTTGTCTATTTGACATACTTTATAGAAGTTGATCTATTTTTTGCATTTTGTCATCTTACAACTTACAACGTCTTAGTACTTTGTAGATCCATGTTTCACTTCAATCTTTTGGGAAAATGCTTGCCAGCTTTTTACACTCATGCAATGAAACGTCGCCACATTTGCCTTTTCCTAATTGCCTTTTCTAGCTGAAGTTTAGTCAGCTAGATAGAGAGCATCTGTAAACATCAATGTTCAACTATTGCCAAGGATTTTCAAGCTGTTTTAGGTCTGGATCCCAGCACATGACTTTGCTTTTTGATGAAAGCCATTCCATTGTGGCGTGGCTTCACTGTTCACTGCTGTCCTGGTGGAAAATGAAACACTGTCCCAGACTTCACAGGATTTTTTTTCTTAAAACATGAAATACTCCTGTTGGTCTGCAAAATGAAATCATAACATTCATAGAATAGGCATGCAAGTTATGGATTAATGAGTTGATTGATCTTATTGATCGACTAACAATTAACCGATAAGTGGCCGTTTTCTTAAAAACCTGAATTTTCTCATTTCAAGAGAATCAGCCATCCTTCCTTGACAGAAAAGGCTAAATCTTTTATAATATGCAGACTTAAAAAAAAAGTAATTAAATTTTAACACTCTTTTATGTCAGCTCTATGAAATTCTGACTGAATAAACAGAAAATTATTGTTCTCTCACATTACTAAACTTAGACATATTTATATGATATCACAAAGCAGGAACCTCTTAGGTAGCTGAATAGAAAAATAAAGATAAAAAGAATAAAATATGTGAAACACTTAATCCCCCATGAACAGAGACATACTCATCCAGAAGTGCCATTTGTGGTTGCTCTTGAAGGAATGTTAAAACTTTGCTCTATAAGTTGGATTGGTAACTCACGGCAGGCTTCAACGTCAACATTGCTTATTGGTGTCATGTTTTTTTTTCCCCATCATGTTACATTTTTTTCTGTAACACCCCTCCTGTTTTCTATTACCATCTTAAGTTGTTTTTGTTTGTTTTTTTCCCCAAATCAGCTTAAGGAGCTTGTTAAGTGTTCATATTTCAAAACAGAACAGCATAAGGTGCATTTTGCGTCCCATACTGGACTCTTTTTGGACAGTTTCACTTACCCGTTCTGGTATACCCCCGCCATCTTTATTTCTGTATCATCTGGCTCTGCTTAAGGATGAAAACTACAGCATTAAAAGAGAAGGTCTGAGTGGATCTTATGAATCGATTAGAACTCATTTTAATCTAATAAAACATTTATCGCCAATGAATCATAAGTCAATTAATCGTTGCATCATATTTATACTGTAACAAAACCTTTACAAGTGCAAGAGGGCTTGGAATACTCTTGTAAGTTGCTGTGCATCTCTGTCGATGTCCGTGTTGTGCTACAGATGCTCCGTGTTCCCGTTGCCCTTGAAAACGTGCAAATCAAGCAGAATTAGTTTCCAATTCGAACTTCTACAAGCAGCCGGGGAGGCTTGTCATGCAAATTGTTTTCCAGTGTCTCTGTCATGCGTTGTATCTGAGAATAGAAAAGATTGAGGAGATACAAAAAAAAAAAAAAGAATCCCACTGTGATGTGTAATGTGTTGGCAGTGTCATTTGCAGAAAATGGCAAAACTGTGTTTTCTTGAGTCCTGCCACATACATGCAAATGTGTTTATATTTGATTGTGACAGCAGGCATACGTGTCTGTTGGTGCACATTTGGGTTTGAGCGAGTTATCTGTGTTTGTGAGTTTGTGTACTTGTGAAATAGCAGAGAGAGAGAGAGGGAGTGTGTCAGCATGTAAATTGAAAAGGCTTCATCTTTGCGGCTCTGCTCCCTGGCAGAAAGCGTGGGTCAGGCCATCGCCGCGAGGTGTGATTGATGGACGTGTTGCCGTGGTAACATGCCGTAAACAGGAGCAGGCTGTCAGTCTTTTTGCAGCTTGGCGGCTTTCTCTGCGATGTGCCATTGTCACACCAGATGTGCTGCTTGTGATGAACAGGGACAGGGAGGGTGTTTACCGGGTGGTGGTAGAGTGGGGTGCGGGGGCAGAGAGAGTGAGTGCTTATCTAAATGATTTAGCTAATATTCCCCTCAGCTGTTTCTCTGTGCTTTCTCTTTCACCTCCCCTCTCTACCTTTGCTTTTTCTTAATTTTTTTCCCTGCATCTCTTTGGGGGCATAAGAAGGGGGGCGGTCATGGACAGATCATTGCCATGTCCATCTGTTCGCCACATTTGGGATGACAGACAGGAGCACCTGGATCTGGATGTAAAGTCACCGGCAGAGTGCATGGTGGCGCTTCGGTTTGGAGACTACATAGGCTGTACCGTTTACAGAGGTGTGTTTGTTAGAAATTGAAACAAAAAGGATTGAGATCAGGTTTATGCTCGCATTAAATCACGCAAGGATGAGATGATTAGCTTGTTCCGAGAGAGAAGTGGAAAAATGAACTGGACTTATTGTGTGTATGGCTTCTGCTTGCCAAACATGTTTGGAAAATTTTTTTTAAAAAGCTGTTGTGTATTTTACCTGTTTTGAGATGAAAAATCAGAAATGAGAGTAAATTATAAAGTACGACATCCAACATGTTAAAGGGGCAGTGATGATTATGTCAAATAGACTGTTTGAACTTTACATCATGTTCTAATGTTGTTCTCTCATCAAAAACATACCTGGAGTGTTGCCTTGATTATTTCATGCATGTTTGAGAAATCCTTTAATCTCCCATGGCAACCATTCAGCTGTTCAAAACACTTGAGTGGACTGAGCACCTCCTTCAAGGATGAAGCCCCTCCTCAAAGCTACAGTATCCAAGCTTTCGCCTAACAGAGGCCTCCTCCTCCGCGACTCCCCCACTCAGCTCCTTCAGACTAGCCAGCAGTAATTAGCAAACACCTGGTGGAGCTGCTGATCTGCTGAGCTCATTATGCGAGCTACTTCTCAGTGCAACAATGATAAAAACATTGTTAAAGGTTGTTAGGGGAGCCATGTTGTGATGACTTCCTGAAGGCGGAGTTTCAGAAAAAGTAGGAGTTTTTAAAGAGAGAGACCCAGTTTCAAACAACTTAGCACTACGGCAGAAGCTAGCATCTACAGTCTTCCTTATCTCTACTCTTTGGGTTACAGACAATCAGTGCCAAGGAAAATGAAATGCGCTCCTGGATTGGCCGTTGTGCAAATGCCAGCCAATAGTGTGTCAAGTAGCATTGTTCCAAAGTATTTCAGTTTCCAAACCTGCATTGTTTTTTGAATATTTTGGATGTGTTCTGTAAAAAAAATTAGCAAATGTGAATTTGAAGATATGTTCTACAGAAAAATTGAAAATTGGGTGAATCCATGAATACTGAGTCACAAATTAGCAAGAGCTCAGTGTAAACTTCAAATATTTACTGATACACAGATACAGTATATAAAAATTAGCATAACATTTATGCTAACTGACATCCTACAGCTACATGTGTCATTTCTAAATAATGTCTCTATTCTCCACTTGTTCCTTGCTTCTCCTTCTAGGTGAGAATGAGTATTTCGGCGCCGTGTCGTGGCGACCTCTCCATAAGTCTGGAGTCTCCGGGCGGCACAGTGTCTCTGCTGCTGGATACCCGGCCCAACGACGCCTCGGCTGCTGGCCTGAAGAACTGGACCCTGATGACGTTGCACTGTTGGGGCGAGCAGCCACGAGGCCTGTGGACCCTGAAGGTCAGAGAAAACCTTTCCCCCCTCTCAGCTCTACTGATTCACATGTTTACCACTTCGTTTCTGGTTAGTTTTCAATGTCACTCAGCTGATGTCAGATGGTAAACGAAGGTTAAAAACCACAATATTACTGCTTTTCGCTCTCAACCCTCCCTTACCCAAATTGCTCTTTTTTCACATAGTACACAGTACATTTTATTTGGATTTTACCTGATACACCAGGTGGTTTTTCTATAAGGGTCAAAAAACGTGGAAACCAGAGAAAATGGGTTTTTTAATAAAAACTGATAAACACATTTTTTGGGACATTTTTTTAGTCGTATCTTCTCAATGCTGAACTAAAAGGACAAGATTTTATTGAAACAAACAAATAGGTCGGATGTTTGTAGAAAAACATCCGACCTGTTTACATCCGATCTGTAAATTATTGTCGATCCAACACACAAAAGGATTTTTAGGTCGACTGATTCCTGCTTCAGAGTTAAAGCTTCTGAACGTTTGTGGTTCTATTCACCACCAAATTAAGATGAATCCAGAAACCTTTTTAATGAATGAGAAATAATTAAAAAGGTTTTGCACAGCTGAATGGTTGCAATGAGAGATTAAAGGATTTCTCCAACATGCATGAAAGAATCATGGCAAAACTCCAGGTGTGTTTTTGACAAGGGAATGACATTATAACATGAAGTAAAGCTCATCAACACTAACTCTGCACAGAACCCTAAACATCACATTCCAGTTTGACAGAATGGTGACGACAGCATCATGCTGGGGGAATATTGTTCCATTGCATGGAGAGGGATGGTGGTTAGAGTTGACGGGAAGAAGGGTCGAGCTAAATACTGGATGTTAGAGGATGCAAAATTCTTGAATCTGAGGTAGCAGAACAAAAATGCATCCATCTCCCATCTACCTGCCTGATTTAGATCAAAGTATCTTCATTCTAAAGTGGTCCAGTCAAAGTTTTGACTTAAATCCAATTGAGAGTCTTTAGAAATGCTTGAAAATTGCTGTGTCAGGATGCTGTCCATCCAGTCTGATCGAGAAGAATGGAAAAGACATAAAGACATCCTGCGCATTGTTTCCTGCTTCTTGTCTCTGTGGTGGTTAATTATACAAATCCCATTAAAATAAGCCAAAGTTTGTCAAGACCGGCATGATGTGTCTGGCGTCTTCCTGGAATATCGTCTCTCATGATACAGAAATGAATTCCGACGCTTCACGCCGTCCTCCCGGTTGTTGCGGCATACAGAAGTTTAAAAATAGCTCGGCTCAGCTTGCTTCAGTTCATTTTGCAATAGCAAAGTGAATCATCCTCTACTTTCATCTCCGAGCTTCAGCCAAGCATGGCAATCTTCATTTTCCTCCCCGCGCTCTTCTCTTCTCTTCCCTTCCCTTCTTCTTCCTCTTCTTTTTTTTTCTTCTTCTTCTTCTTTGGCTCTCATAGATGTGCTGATGTTTGATATGGAGGAAGGAGCTAAAATGGAAAGGGAAATTAGGACTAGAAGGTTAAGTAACCTTGGCCGCGTTTGACAGACACAATGCTGTCTGATTACAGTCCGCTCTCACAGACGGCAGCGCTGAGGTCATTTACTGTATATATGTGGGTGGTAGTGTTGGGGGTTTACTGTGTAGAAATGTAACGCAAGTTTTGTGTGTGTGCAAATAGGCGTCAGCGCTTGTAAACAGTTGGAGGTTGCTAAATAAAAAGCTGTGAAGATGAAAGACACCCACCTTCTGTCCTCCACCACCTACCTCTCCCTGCAAACAAGCGCGCACGCTCCGTCTTTTTATGCCTGTCGCCATGTCTCGCCTCCGTCCTCCTGTAGATCTACTGTCCCCTCTGTGACCAATTATCAGCGCCCGGCGTGTCGCGGGGATGTGAAGGAGGCGCCGTCATTACGAGGGGGCAGGGGGGCTGAGACGCTCACAAAACGAATTAACAGTCGCATCTGATGGCCGGTGGGACTCTGGACACACCATCATGTACGCACAACCAACTCAGGCCTGATCAGAGTCTTAAACGAATGAGAGATTAAACAATTTTCCCTAAACTGCACACTTAGTAATGTTAAAGTTACTAATACTGTCTCATTAAAGAGACAGTATTATGTAAAATTGATGTTTTTAAGTTTTACATCATATTTTAATGTCGTTCCCTCGTCAAAAACATACCTGGAGTGTTGCTTTGGTTCTTCCATGCATGTTTGAGAAATCCTGTAATCTCCCATGGCAACCATTCAGCTGTGCACAAACCTGGGTGGACCTAGCTCCGTCTTTGTGGCGCAGTTCCACTTTGGAGCTTAACTTTCCGAGCTTCCGCCTCACAAAGCAGCCCTCTTTTGCAACTCCCTAACTCAGCTCCTTCAGACTAGCCAGCAGAAATTAGCAAACACTTAGTGAAACCGAACAGCTGCTGAGCTCATTACAGGATCTACTTCTCAGTGCAACGCTGGTAAAGGCGTTAAAGGGTTAATAGAGGAGCCATGTTGTGATGACTTCCTGAAGGCGAAGTTTCAGAAAGAGCAAGAGCTTCTTAAAGAGACAGAGACCTGATTTCAAGGTATTAAATTACAAAGTCATTTTTTTTATAAGTCATTTTGGATATATATATAGTATCTTTATAACAACTGAAGATTTTAAAGTTACTTAACTGTACTAAGAAGGCCAAGCTAAACAAAATGCCTAGTGTTAAGTCAATATTTGGAAGTGTGACCAACATAGACTGAACAGCTTCATTCACTTTCTCCACTGTCAGTGATAAAACTAAAGGCAGACTAAAATTCTAAAATGGTGCATAAAATAGACTTTATTGCTCAATTTTCTGTTGCTGACTGGCCCGGTTTAAATTCTCCCGGAGAAATCGAGTTCAGTGGGAGAAATCCCCAGCGGAGCAGAGGAGGGAGATGGGAATCTAGTGGAATTGAGTTGGAAGGCAATGGCCATAAAGACAGACATAAAGAGATGGCAAAGGTAATATAATAGTAGATGTAGAGAGTGAAGGCTAAACCATAAAACGTGTGGCCAGGAATGAGACTTTAACTTGACTATCAGCTAGATTAAAAATTTGAAACTCAAGGGCGGCACAGAGTAGGCGTGGTAAGAGTGTGTTACTGGACAGGAAGGGGGCCTGGAAAGAATCTATATTGATTCGCCAAATGGTGGCAATTGTTAAAGAGTGCAGTGGTTGTGTTGGAATAAAAAAAAAGAGAGAGAGACGGAAGTGAAAGAAAGCGAATGTTATGGCTCAAGGCTCATGACCTTCCAGCTCTGTGAAGGACACAGGACCGCGAGGCTGAAAATCCTCTCTCTGTTTCTTCTTATGCTGTCTGCTCTCCCCTGTGCCGCCTCTGCCACCATCTGCAGCGCCTCGACTCTGCTCAGGGCTTTCACTGCTGATCACAGACAGGGTGGATGATTAAGCTTTCCTCCCAGGGGATTTCTAGAGGGATCCGCGACTAGTTGAACATGTTGGCCTAAACACGTCGGCAGTTTCCTGTTAACCTAAACGTTGTTGTTTTCGATACCTAAAAACTCATAATTACTTCAAGATTTTATGTCTCTAATTTAGTTTTTTTTTGTTTTTGTCTGCGGAGGTAGCCATTTTTTCACCTGCCCAATGCTTGCCGGGCCAATGACTCGGGCAGGTTAACCAGTTTTTATTGTCACCCTCTAAACACTTCCATGTAAGTCAGTGGTTTCGCTCAGGACACCGGTGTCCTCACCACAGCTGAGGGGTTTTAAAGTGGACTATAGACTATAAACAAAATGCCTGGATTGAGGCAAACTGCCTCAAAGTTTTCATGTGCAAGAGATATTTGCTGAAACAAACAGGCCAGGCCAGCTACTAATCTATTGTTCACTATATTAGCTCCAGTTAGCAACATTAGCAGTAGCTAGCGTGATTAGCAGTACACCATTAGAAGGAATGAACACCAAACGTAGTAGCTAACACCATGAGCAGGAGCTAGTGACATTAGCAGTAGTTAAAACCATTAGCAGTAGCTAAAACATTTAGCAGTTGCTAAAGCCATTAGCGGTAGCTAAAACCATTAGCAGTTGCTAAAGCCATTAGCAGTAGTTAAAACCATTAGCAGTAACTTACACCATTGGAAACTTAGCTGACAATGTTAGCAGTTGCTAAAACTATTAGCAATACCTAACATCATTATCAGTAGCTTACATTACTAGAATTAATTAACACTATTAGCAGTATCTGACACCATTAGCAGAAACTAACACCACTAGAAAGAGCCAACATCATTAACAGTAGCTAACACAAAAAGGATACGTTCACACAGAAGGTCTTGATGCTAAATTAGGATTTTTAGAAGTTGTTTACATCTGGACAAGTTGGATAAAATGCAGCGTGACCGTGCAGACTACAGGTGCTTCAAAAAATATCAGCTATATAACCAATTTAGCTCCACACATGGAAGAGGCACAGATCCAAATTGGGCCGTTCAGAATGCTGTGAAAAAGTCAGATATGGATTTGGATATGGAACAAAGCCATGGTGTCTTTAAGTTGGCCCAAAAGTTTAATTTTAGTCTCTTCTGACCAGAGCAACTTCTTCCACATCCTAAAGGCTTATTTCACTAAAAAAATAAAATAAAAAAATCTCAGCTGTTCTGCATGTTTTACTTTAGTTTCCTCACATAGTCTATAAACTCATACCACATGGCAAGTCTTACCCCTTTTTTTTGTGACATCAGAAATATTTATTAATGGGAATTTATGTCCTGCAGCCACAATAGAACAAAATCTGTGTTATGAGAAGCCTCCAGAAGTCGAGGGGAAAAATCCATCCGTGTGTAATTCGGGTGGAGCGACCCTTTCTGCGTAATGCTTTAGCGCCTGCTCTAATTAGTAACTATGACTGGCAGCATATTTCTTTCCCTCTGCCGTGTAACACAATAGGTTTTCAGAGAAGAAGATGGAGGGGTGTCATTACTGTGCTCCACTTTCACAGAAACCCACTCTCCTAAACACACAAACACAGAAAAACACACCAAAATTATAAACACACATCTACAAGTCTCTCTTTCTTCCCACCAGGCTTTATGCTAACGTGCCCACAGGGAGTGTATACCATTGTGTATGTGTGCGTGTGTGTGTGTCAGGAGGAGGGTGGCAGCAGTCTTTGAGTCTCCAGATCCCGGGGGACTTGGAGACTTAGTCGACTAGTGGTGCTGTTGGAATATAATGGCAATATTTAGCCTGAGGCGATGTGGACGCACACACAAACACACAAACAGACACATTCACTCGCTGGCTGGCTGGCTGGCACTGACTGACTGTTCGTATATTTACCGTCAGCTTCTTAGGGACTCGCTCCCCGCTTGTCTGCCCAGCAGATTGCACAAACCAAACATGCACAGTGAGCAAGTGATAAAAGAATAACCTGCAGATAATGTATTAATTATGCTTTTCAGCTGATGCACACAGCCTGTGGGAAAACATTATTAGCCAGTGTCTTCCACACCTGGAAGTGATGGATAAGGAGCGGCTTATTTTATCATACAGCATACTTATTAGCAAAAATGATCAATATTTAGTCTTTGTAGCAAGATGAATGTACCAAATCACTTTTGTTTTTTAATCTGAGAAAAATTTATTTGTCAATATCCGGTGTCATGGTAATCATTTCATTTTTCTTTAAGGAGATATAAGTTGGAGTAAAGGGAAATGATTTCAACCCTTTTGTAATCATTATGTCTCATCACTTTTATGAATATATTTTCTATGTTTTCCAACATTTTCACAAATATCATCAAAAGTAGAACAAAGAAAAAAAAGTACATGATCAAAATATTAACACACCAAAAAAATGCTTAAACTTTAAATAAAAATATGCATAATTTTTCTCTGGTGACTGCAGTTGTTCATCCTCTCCACTGTCTCCCCATGCATGCAGTAAGAAGGAGGTGTTGTTGCAAACTTAAGGACTTAATGAAATCAACTGTCCTCTACATGTTGCAATGTGGGATTATTTTTCCCACATTCAGAATAAACTCAACTTCACTTCTTTATTTTATAACCAGGATCAAAATGTCCTGAGTGTAATTTACCTTGCATCTGTGTAACTGGACTGAATTGTTGATGTTTTTCTGTGTACTAGATATGCGCTGCTTTAAAGTTAAGAGCGGTAATTGTTATCTGATTGCTGTTATTCCCACTAGGTGATATTTACCCATTTTATGTTATTTTTATGGTCTGAAACGCTGATACAACAGTTGCTAACAGCAACACGATAGAAAACATTGTTTATCAACATCAGCCCAGGTTTACTTATCAGATGTATGACTTTATGTTATGTCGATATATTGTGCATCCCCTACTTTGTAAAATGTTAGGACATTTAGTCTTGTGAAGTGCATTGAGACGTTACAGAAACTGATTTTTCTGAAATCTTCTGCCACCTAATGTACGAGTGCACCTAAAATGATTTAACCCCACCAGCCAATTAGGTTTAGCAAAAAGAAAAAATAATCTAATTAGTTTCAATAACCAGATTTAACTGCGTCCAGAGCCTGTGGAGAAACGATTGCTTCCAGTTTGAATTTTACTGACACTCTGGTAGTCAGTAAAAGCATCAATTTGTGTTTCATTTATAGAAACAACTCAGAATCTTCTTGTACGCATAACCATGTATGTTGAACTATGTACATGTTTCTGGCTTAATTTGCGTTTTGCCGACTGCAGCTAGTTTATGTATTTTGATCAACTTAATTTTAATTTGGGTTAAATCATTTTAGTTACGTGTGGCTCCTTAATATTCATCAGGACACAAATCCAGATTTTACAGAGATCCACTGTATTCTCTCAGTGGCAGAAAAAATATCTTTGACACATGTGATATTAATATTAATTGTGACTAAGTACGTTTTGGGAGCTGCAGGAAGGTTATAACCTCCCAGGTACTTGATTCTTCTTTTTATTTGCAACTCAGGGCAGCTTTAAAGGCTCATGGCGTGAACCTTTAAAGGATGATTGAAACATCATCCTCCGCATAAGCTGGTCATTATCTCACCATAATTTCCCTCTGGGATTAATAAAGTTTTGTGATTATGAATTAGTAAAGGCAGGTCAAGGGGCTTTTGTTACTGTGGTTCATACCTTCTTGCTTAAATGTCTTTCATTTGGATTCATGATGGAGCAAAGGACCTTCCTAAAGTAAAACAGGAGTTGAACAGGAATAGAATCCCATAATATCTGTCCAGATTATTTAATTATTTTTCTTTGAATATGTCTACACCTGCATCTGTTTTACTCTGAAATGTTTTGCCACAGTCGTCTATTCCCATGTATCAAAAGGGAGTTTTCTGACCAGCCTCACAGTGCTCTTTTGTCCTTTCACAGGGCCAATTTTAATTAAAGCATGGACTGTAAATGTTAATGTGGATATAAAAATCATCCAGGAGATGAGTTAACTCGCTCAGAATGTATTTTTAAAAAAAATGTTTTTACTGTTTAATTCTTTCTAGAGGGTTTGGGATATTCAGTTTAAATACAACAAAACCTAAAACAGTCTTTTCTCTCTGTGTTTCATCTTCTTAGGAAAACTACAATCAGTAATACTGTATTTTATCTAAGGAAGACCTTAATAGCTGTAAAGTTAAGTTAAGAGAGTCCTAATTTAAAAATATTATCCCAAACTCTATTTGTTTAGTGAATTAGTTATGCAAATTTTGTCTTTTAGACAATTGAATTCATTGTTAAGTCAGATGTAAACTGTTGTGTTAAATGCAGAATACAAAATTGATAATGGACATCAAATAAAAAATTGCTGCTGCATGATAAAAGTTATAGGTATGAACAATTTATCAGCACCTTTAATGGTTAGTATGTCATTAATGTAGAGGCACACATAGTGGTGTCCAGCTATGTGTTGGGATTGTTTTGCTTTATTGTTTGAAAGAATAAAATGGAGAGAAAACACATTATCATTCCCTATTGTGGATAGTAGTTAAATTTTTTTTAATGTGAAAACCATGTCTTTGTACTGTCATAAAATCACAAACAAAGTACAATAAGAAGTATTGATTACTGTGAAAGGCGATAAATGTCAAAAACGAAGACACAAAAATCACTATACCCACTTCCCTGAAATGCAGCTTTATTGTCCAAGGTTTAGGAGGTTTAGGCTGACTGTCACTGTTTTCGGGTAAAATGATCACAAAGAGTTTGAATAGAATATTGCCATTATGCTTCAGTAATCTATACCCATATTGTATCAGACAGCTATATATAAAGTATGAGCTTGGGAGGAACTGCTATTTAGCTTTAAATGGTCACATTTGCTTACTGGACTAATCAGAACTTCCTCTTTGATGCAAAACTTCACTTTTACCAAAGCCTGTTTCGTCCTCTTTGTCCTTAAAGCTGCACTATGTAACCCTAAAAAATATATGTTTGTGTAAAACTATGGTATGAGACAATCTGTGAAAAAATTGAGCTCCTCCATCTCGTTTTAGTTCTGCTATTGCAGTCTGCAGAAATACATGGATCCTGGTCAAAAACAGCCAATCAGATCCAGGAGGAGGGTCTTAGCGCTGACAATTACCCTCGTGTTTGCTGCTCAATGTGCTAATGGCGGAGAAAAACAGTTTACTATTACAGGAAAACCATTAATCCGCCGTCTTCTGTGTCTATGCTAACCAGCCTTAAGATCACTAGTTAGCCTAGCTGTAGCTTAACAAAGAGCAAACGGGAGGGCATGAACTCAATAAGACGCTCCCCCTGGCTCTGATAGGTTGTTTCTGATTGAGTGATGTATATCTGCAGGTACTGGGAGGAGGCAGAGGAGTTCAATTTGTTTCACAGATTATCTGTCTTATACTGTCACAATATGATGATAATTTCAACAAATATTATTTGTATATATGGACACACACACACACATATATATAGATATAGATATATGATATAGATATATACTTTTTTTTATAGAAATTGCATACTATAGCTTTAACCATCATAAGATGTTGATACCTGGTCCACTGACCTGCAGACCTCCTTTTGGTTTTGACTTGACTAATTCAGCACCTTGGACAGCACCCAGCTGTGTCTTGCTTGTGGAGCTGTGGGCTTTAAGGACTGTTGAAAAGTGAAAAAGGGACATACTTTGTCTTTACCTCCAGTCAGTTACATATTATATCACCAAATCTTTCCTTTTTTTTTTCTTTTGGAACATGTAAACATCTGCTGTCAACCTTCACAAAGTCAAAGAGCTAGCTGCGTAAGGGCAAACTGTCTTCTTAAACAAAGACATCATTCTTCACTTGAGAATTCAGTAACGCTGCTTTGTATTGTGGTGCTAAAATGTGACGCTTCTGCTGACCCGGTAAACTTTTCTGTTTTTCTTTTTCACAAGAGCAGAAAATTCCACAAATCAGGATGAAGTTTTTATTTATTTATTTATTTATTGCAGATGCTCTGTCAAAGCCTAAAGTGAAAACAGAATCACTTGCTCATTCAAACAAATTCTCACTTTCAACCACAAACACACACAAACAGTCTTCCATTCTCTGTGGCCCAAGGTGGATTTCTAGAGGTGCATACATTTGCATACATCTGCATGGTTAATGAGTTTTGGGAGATCAAGCGATCTGAGCGGCCCTTTGTGGGTATTTCTTTCTATTATTGTGTGTGTATGCATGTGCGGGCGCGCGCGTGTGTGTAAGTGGAGAGGAGGGGCGGAGGGGGCGCCTCCATGTAAATATCACCCACTGTGTGCTGGCACCCGTCACAGATGGTCGGGGGCGAGGGCGCCCTGTGGGCACAGGATGCCTATTTCTGTGTATCTGTGTGCTTTGAGGCTGCAAGGCAAAGAGTGTGACCCGGTGCGTGCGGGGGTGCATGTGTGTGTGTGTGTGTAAGTACTTTGCACTTGATGTGTTTGTGTGCCATTAACTGTAAGAACTTGTTATGAGCTTGTTTGTCCCTGCGCTTGTTGCAGAGGGTTCATTTGAGTAATTCAGTGTCTGCACGCATGTCTGTTTCAACGGCTGCGGTCACATGACGGCGATATGTGTGTGTGTGTTTTAGACGCGCTGCGGAGCGTGCGCGCCTGTGCTCGTGTGGCTCCCAGCATGCAGTGTGGCTATGATGGCCCTGTTTTGGATGATTGATGTGTTGGAGGGAACAGCGAGGAGCCCAGGTTGGGCCAGAGCCTCAGTCTGACACGCTGCTACTTCCCTGCTGCTTTACATATGTAGACGCAGCACGAGTCCTCCTCCCCTCCCATCTGACTCTGCCTCAGTCTCACAACTCAGCCAACACTCACAGGTTCTTTTTATTTATTTTTATTTTTTTTTAGGAGGGATGGGAGGAGGGATTTTATTTTGAAGCTTTCTGTTTATTGCGAGAGGGAAGACTAGAGCTGCCGCCTGACGGACACCGACATGCACACATCAGTTTTCACATGCAGATGTGGAATTTGAATTTGTTTTGGTTCCTGAACACAATCAATAACAACTCTAGCAAATAAGTTGAACCTGACAAAGACTTAATGGCATCTTGTTGTTTTTCCCATGTTTGACACAAATAATGCCCCAGACTTTTCATGTTATTAAAAACAAGAAATATGCTTAAAATTTCAACGAGTTGGTCACATTATATGTCACGTCAAAACATCGATTTGGTTTAGTCCCATTTTGAGTCGGATGATGATTAAGCTAATCTCCGCCAAATATGGAAAATGGTATTTGTTTGGTTTCTGATTTTGTTTGTGTTTGTACAGAAGACAATTAGGGCCACAAAATGAAAAAGAATTCTGACCTTAAAACTGTCGTATGTAGCTTTTATAAAAATAACTTTTTACATGTTTGTTAAAGCTGTCACTACGTTGTGATAGTGTTTTATGAGACAGATAATGGCTGTGCTAACTAGTCTGCACATTCACAACAGACTCTGCTGTTGGGAAGACGCTGTAGCATAGCAGAGAGCAAGGGGCAGGATTTGAGCGGTGTATACATGAGAGTGATTGACAGCTCTACGATCCTCTTCCTGGCTCTGATTGGTTGTTTTTGACTGAGCTATGAATTTAAAAATACAGTAATAAAAGAGATAGGAGCTCCATCTTTCTCTGTCTTATCTTATACTGTTAGATAAGACAGTAAAATAAAAGTTACACACTGTTTGGAAGAGGATTAGACTTTTATTTTCTCACCAGCTGATTACAAACTAAGGCAAGTCAACATTTGTGCCAGGTAGGTATTATAATAACATCTAGCTAATATCTGTAGATACTAGTTTCATTATTTAAAATTACATTGGATATACTCGTTTTTTTTTTTCTGTAAATTATTTGTTATATTTGTTTATCCATATTGCTTGCCTTTATTTTCTTTACCAGAGAATGAATATCACAAAAATGCAACAGCCTGCATAAAACTGACTTATAAGAAAATTCTTCACAATATCATAACGGTGAATTGTTCTCCAAACTGCTGATTAATTACTTCAATATAGGCCTTCAACGTTTGTAGAAACGGTTGTAAATCTAGAACAGGCAGCAGAACTGTCCTCTGGTTTTAAACGTGTCACAGAACTATCAGAACAATGTGGCATTAAATAACAGAATAGTGAAGGTGGTGCAGAGCATCTTCCCCTAGTGGTCTTCTGAAAAAACAACAACAACAAAAACTCATGGAGCATATTGACCTGGAAAGGATTCAGTCTCTTTTCGAATCACAACCACCATGAAGAGCTTTTCCTCTCTCGTCTCCAGGTCTGCGTCTGTCTCTACCACCAGTACTCTCTTTGTCTTCTCCTTTCTCGCTAAAACTGTCTCTTCCCCTCTCTGTTTTTGTTCTTTTCATGTCCGTGTCTATCAGAGTCCCACTCTCTCTTTCCCTGACTGTCTTCTCTCATCTTTTTTTTTTATCTGGTGTTTGCCTAACTCAGTCTCAGGATCTCTTTCTAAACTCCTTTCTATCACATGGTCTCACTTTCCTCTCACCCATTTCGATATCCTGCCATCTCTCGCCCATCACTAATCCCCCGCCCCGCCGCCGCCTCTTTTCTTCCTCTCTGTAGTTTCTCCCCGGCTTTGAAAGCCTTCCTCTCTCCCTTCTTTATTTCAGCTTTTGCTAATCCCTATATTTTCTTTTGTCTCTTTTCTGTGTAGTTTGTTTCTCCAGCCCAGGCTTGGTTTGCCTTTGGTAGTGGCTCTTGCATTATTGCAGAGTGAATAAATGCAGTAGGAAATGATTTCTGGAGGTGTTTTACCATGAAGACGGTGCACACAAACACTGAAACACCATTTCATCAGAGTCAGAGACATCAAGTTACCTACAAAATTAACTATCGCCCCAATTAAAAGTAAGCGCTACGACTCAAAATACTGGCTTGATCGTTTTTCCCGGCGACAGCGGGGTTAAGACTTCTCACACAGCCATGTCAGCCTTGTAGAAAGGCATGCTGGGAGGCTGGGAGGTATACAAGCCTTATTGATCCACCTGTCGCATCCAGCTGTTTGTTTACCAACAACAAATCAATGCAACTCTCAGCTGGGGAGCAACCAGGCCTGGCCCCAGATCTGCACTGAGCCTTCTCACACACAAATGCACACAAAACACCAAGCGCAGTTCAACACAGAATACACACAAATACTGCATACCCGCTCAATGCAGATATTACCTGTATATACGATTACTTGTATTAGAATCTCTATTTTTCATTTTCCAAACCATAAGAATCTTTGTCTAAAGGCGGTAAACAAAAAACCATTGATATAATCTGAAAATAATAATATAAACTTAAGTGTATTTGAGACTTTACTTGATCTAATTTATGTATATTATGAACAACGTGGGACCAAATACACGCCCTTGTGGAACACCACAATTTATGTCCATGTGAGCTGATTTGTACAAACTGTTTTTAAGAATCTCATCGCCCAGTTCTGGTCAGTGGCATCAAATGCTTTCTAGAAGCCTATAAACATTACTGCTGGATATTGTTTTTTTATTCTACAGCGTTTGAGATGTTGATCTTTCTTTTCTGTAACCATGCTGAAAAGTCAATTTATTTCAGGAACCAGGTAATTTTTTTCACCACAGAATCACAGCTTTACTGCTGTGATTGGTTAAAACATATACTCTACTCTGTTTATTATTTCATATTTCCTGTAAAACCAAATATAGTTGATGACAGGGTCTTTACTCATTGTGTTTTGATATTGTATCTAATCTACATTTTTTAATTCAAGTTCAGTAGTCCATTTGGCTGACTTTAAATGCTAATTTTAGATTTTAATTTAAAACTCGTATTTTGAGTGTAGATTAAACACAAAGTGATCTGAAACTGTTAGCTGGAGCTGTTAGTTGTTAGCTAACAGTGCCTAATGCCGGTGTGCTGTTTTACAGTGAAAGATTTCACCTGCCAAAGTGGTTCCTCCTCTTTTTATAATATGTTTTTTTTTTCTTCTTCTTTTTTTTTTTTGCTGGTGCAAGATTTTCTCATCAATCTCTTTTGATGGAAAAATGACATCTTTGCTGTTGTGTTTATTTCTAGGTGGCTGACCATAAAGGCAGCGTGTGGAGCTGCAGGAGGCAGAGTGAGGAGGAGGCTGCCGGCGCTCTGCTCAGCGCTACACTCATCCTGTACGGCACCCACCACCCACACAAGGCCATGCTTGGTATGTGAAAGTGTTGGCCTCTTTTAGTACTTTGAACTCGCGCAAACTGAGGAGAGCATGCGGGCAAGGATGCCGGAGAAGTGTGACAGACACAGGGCGAGATTGGAAAGCCTGACAAATTATTAATTTCATGACTTGATTTCAGAAATTTCTTGTTTTGATTTTTTTTGTTTGTTTTTGCATGACTCAAGCTGTGTTGATGCAAAAGACAAATATGTCATCTGATTGTGTATTTTGGTATAGTTTTGTTTTTGTAAGTCTAATTTTTCTTTTAAAGGTACGTGAGCATTTAGAATCTTTTTTGCATGTGCAATCTTTTTTAGACTCCCACTCAAAATGTGTTTTGCATATTACTTTTGTAATTTGATTTCAGATTCACTTTATTTTGGTAAATTGACAACATGACAAAAAGACAGCACAGCAAAGTACTATTTTACAAACCAATAATTTCTACTTTTTTCTTTTCTCTAGTATTGAAACCCCATCAAAATGTCTTACCTGACTTTTTTTAATAAATGAATAAGTTATTTTGTGTCCTGTAAATTGAAAACTTAGAAATGGAGTGGTGATGTTTTTTTGTTGTTTTTTTTTAACAATTTTGCAAAAAGAAAGAAAATTGATATCTGAAGCAGTGTGGCTCCTGTAGTAAATAACACAAATAACACAGAAAAAGTTAGCAAAAAACATTTTTTTTTTAGATTTTTTATTATTATTATTTTTTAGAAGACTTTTAACAGATTTCAACAACTTGTAATCAATAAAATGATTGCACAAAAATTTTATTGATCACAATTCATCAGAATCAGTGTTGCTCCTTGTTGCTGAGCAACAAAAAAGTTACATTGCAGGGTTTCTTGTTTTCTAAACTCAAACAATTTTTCTTCAACCAAAACAACTTTTTCTTACTAAAACAGCCATTGAAGGGGTTAATAATTCTGGAAAATGATTAATGTATCATTACGATAAAGTATTAATGGCATTTATTTAACAAAAAATCCTTTTAAATTTGTTGATGTGTAATATATTACTGGCCATTGTTAGTATCCAAACATTACAGGTGGAGCACAAAACGAAGGGATTCCTCTTGTTCCAAATGTGAAGATTTGAAATTTCACTATGACAACATCAGAATTTTTATGAAAACCTCAGAGAAGCGTCACCACCTGATACCTCCCCTGCAGCGACTGGAGCTCTGTGGTCAGCTGAGTGACCACAGGGGCCCTGATGTTTAATTACAGTGTGACCCCTGGCTGCCTCCTCCCTAGTCTCACATGCACCTTGTTAGCGACAAAGCTAAGGCAGCTGGCCCCGCGCCTCTGCTGGGGGGTTTTGGGGAGACCCTGAATCACACTTTCCTCTGTCAACTTGAGCTGCTTACGGTCGAAAAAGGGAAAAAAAAGTCACAGTCTTCCACAAATATTGATTGATTGAACATTTGTATTAATTTTATTTACTCCTTTTCTCTTATTTTCAGCAAGATTTTGTTGAAAATCAGACTAGAGGAAAGAAAGACTGTGATAGAAGATGGAATATGACGGGAAACTGGTGGAATTTCACATGGGAGCCTTTTCTCCCTCTGAGTGTGTGTGTTTGGGGAGGGGAGGGATCTTGCTCTGTCTTCTCTTTTTGTCAAAATGTTGATCTCTCTGTTGAGAAATCAATGGTTCCCCCTCTTTTCCTCCCCTCCTCTCTCCATCTATCCATCCATGTATCCCTCTCCATGTCTCTGGATCTCACCCAGGTTCAAGCTGTTACTCAATCTGCTGTCCATACACACACACACACACACCTCCACACACACACACACACACCCCCACACACAAACAGCTCATTCCCAGGTTCCTATAGGCTGCTGCTGCCATTCCTCCTTCTTATTCCCATTTCTGTCATTTAAATCCTCTCACTATACATCAAATACAGTCACAACTTTGTCGTTCTAAAACCAGAACAGCTTGCCATATATCAAGCTAAAGCTAGGTGTGGTCAGTACCATAAATTGTTTCTGCTTCTGCACGCTAAGCAAGGCTAATTTGTTGCAGAAACATTTTTTTTGCTCACAGAGAAAAGAGAAGAAATGAGGATCAGCATACGTTTATTTCTGAAACTAACATAAAATTGCCTCCTGTCAAATGTGAAGGTTTTTTGTGATGTACCTGGGAAAACTGAAAAAACAGAAACAAAAAAGAAACTGTAGTTGTCAGGTTAAATGTAGGTTCCAGCTAGAGGTAAAAAACTAAATCTTACATTTTAATAGATTTTGAATAGGTAAATATTTCAAAGGTATGTTGGTGGAGTCCTATAAGAGAAGACTAAATATTCAGAGGTTTGCCAATTTACACAACTGCATTATTTCAGCTCTTCTATTTTTCATATTTTCCCTTAAATACTTTGTTCATCTGTTCATTAGTTCAGTTATACAGCTAAAAAGTTGTAAAAAAAAAAATTCCTATTTGTATAAAATTCTTTTTACATTGTAAGATCAGTGTGTAAAACTTTGAAGGCCTCAATATGTGTCAGCTTCGGTTTGGAGACTGAAGCAAAAATATATGAATAAACTAATAAATAAGCCTTAATAAGAATTATATAAATAAAAAAATCTTTCTTTTTTTACATGTACTGGAAAACATTCTTTTCTGCTTTCTATGTCCACATTCTCTAACTTATTTTGCCATTCCCAAGCTTTAACTGTAATGACATCCGTCTATTGAGTCTATATTCAGTCCTTGGAGCCTTTATGAAGCAGCAGCCATGTGAGAGCTGCTGCTTCATAAAGCCCAACTTTGTATTTGGCCACCTGAGGCTGCAGGTGTTTGATCTCCAGGCTGAAATCAAAACTTCTTCAAATTTAATTTCTTCAAAACTTGCTGAGGTTGCCTAATACAGCCAAGAAAGTTGAGTTCGTTTGGGGAAGTGTGAATGAGTAACCAAACTCTGATGTGGACCAAAGAATCGAACTCTAGTCCCCCTAAAACCCGAGGTCTGAGTTCGGTTGAAGTGAACTCTGGTGTGGTTTGAATGCGTATGTGAACAACAAGCAGACCTGAGACCACTCCAAAGGCAGGAAGTGGACTAAAGTGCAGGGCATTCTGGGTAAAAAGAGCCAAAACAAACGTGTGAGTTTACTACTAGTAGGAGAAATGGCCCTTGTTTTTTTTTTTTTGCTTTTTTTTTAACCAAACAAGAAAGTGAAATCCTACAACGGCTAAAGTGTGACGCCACTGCATTTTTGTTTACATTTCTTGAAGAAGGAAGTTGTGTTCGGCGTATTCTTCAGAGGTTTTCATGTCGATTCCGTCAGTGGGTCTTGGTGCAGCGCCACCACAGGCGAGGAGGTGAACAGGTTTCTCAAAGGGTTTGGTTCATTTGACACAGTGCAGTGTGAAAGTGAACCTCCCCAATTGAAAATGTAGCAAATGTTGCAACTTTGGTTCCCAATCAAACTGATTCTACCGGACTGTCAGGTGTGAAAACTCCCTAAATTTTGATCATTTCCAACCACAGATTTCTCAAAACCTGACTGTACGCTGGGATGTGCCAGTAAATTCACAGTTTCTTAATTCCAATGTCAAAATCATCCAATGATCGATTCTTCACCCACATCTATGCTAATATTTGATCAAACTGGATGGTATGGCAAATATTCATGCCATGCAGAGAACATCAGAATAAACAGGGAGACTGTTCCAGTGGAACCATGTTACCTTGATCCAACACTGACACTGGGACGTAACAGTGACCATATTGGTTCATGATAACTTTTCAATTTTTAACAAATCCTTAGACCTTGATAATTTGGATTCAGTAAAATCATTTTATTCAACCTTACACCTGAATGAACCACATCTGTTCCCAGCAGGCAGAGCTTTACTCTGACAGGATGAAACTGCAGCTCGTCTTTCTGGACCAGCCTTGTCCTGGTGTGTGTTCCAGAGTGTTTCTCTAAGTGTACTCAACCCTGCGTGCGTGCTTCTGTGTTTGGCGTCCGTGCAGCAAGCGACAGTAAATTGCTGTGATTATGTGGCAGTAATTGAACAGGGATGGTGTGTTTAATTGAGTTGTTGTTTCCTGATGTTTCTCTGTAGTAGCAGGAGGCTCCATGCCGACAGGTGCCTAATGTCGCCTCACTAAGATGAGAAGTTTCTTTTCTTCCTTTTTTTTTGTCTTTTCTACGGCGAAGTGCTTTGCATGTCTGCTTAGACTTAATAGTGTTCGTTTGAGTTAGTTGTGGGCATGAGTTGTTGTGTGCGTGTGTGTGTGTGTGTGTTGTGAGGACTCCTCAGCAGGTAGAAGAAAGCATTGCTGCGTTTCCATTACAAATACATGCAAATCTTTGTCAGTATATGTCGGGAAAACAATTTTGTAATCGCGGTGAAATTAAAATCACACATAAATATGCTGATGACCAGCATATTTTTAGTGAGTTATCGCATGATGCGATAACTCACTAAAAATCATGTCAGTGGTGGAAATAAACAGCTACATGAGATATAGTCACAATTCAGCCATGACATTAGCGCCATCTGAAGAGACGTCTGCATCTTATTCGGGTGTTGGAGCAACAAGCTCCTTATACCTGGGAGAGGCTACCTAGGCGGCGTTTTGAGGAAATTGTAGTCTGCAATTTTACAAAAAGAGTTATGGATTCAACAAGTTCGAATGATACTCAACTTTTTATGAACTGTGATCCTGTGAAAGCTCTGGTGGAGCCAGCTGCTCATTGCTTGAAAAGAATACAAATTAACAATTGTTCTCTACTTCCTGTAGTGTTCTTCATCGTTTTCTCCTGTAGTGGCATCCGGCTGTTTGATCAAGTGACTCTGCAAATTACATCTATTTCTTTATTGCTGAAAAACCACCTCACACTAGCACAAAAAACTTATTTTTGAAATTGGTGTGTTTCCACCTGGCTTGTTTGGCGCCCTGGGCAAATCACCCTTAAGGCACCCCTTTCACAACACCGGGGGATGAGGGTGAGTGCCGTTCCTACAAGAAAACTGCCTCTGTGTGTTTCTATTAAGTGAATTTGTTTTCGTAATTTCAAGTTGTCCAATGTTATGGTTGACGGAAATGCAGTTATTGTGTTCAAAAGGATTTCCAGTTCCTAAATCATGCAGCTACCTATAATGCAGTGTGTGTATGTGTGTATGTGAGTGTTGTATCTGATTATCTGATCTGCCTCCTGGGCTCCTCGACCCAAATCCAATGGTTTTGTTTCCTGCATCTCCTCCCCACTCTTCTTCTATCCCTTCCACTTCCTCCCCTCCTAACAGCTTCACTTTCTCTCTGTGGAGGTGTGATTACTTTCCTCCTCTGAGCACCAGTGATCTGAGGGTTCAGTGTGTGTGGGTGTGTGTGTGTGTGTGTGTGTGTGTGTGTTTGGTTGGTGATCTGAGCAGCCTGGTGCTGGGTATTGTGCGGCGCAATTCACGGACGACGTCTCTAGATGAATGCCCCCATTCACAATTACAGCTCCTCCATTAGCTGCAGCGCCGCTCGCCGCCTTGTTGTTGTCTTTTCTTCGTCTCTGCAAGGAGGGGAAAAAAAAAGAAGGAAAAAAAAGCAATTAAAAGCAGGACAAAAACAAGATAGAGGAACACAAGCAGAGTACCTGGAGAAAGAAGGGAAGAAAAGAGAACATGAAGGGTTTCTGGCTGCGTCCGCATGCGGAGGGGATTCTCGCTGCACGCTCCTTTTCCTTCCTTGAACTTTTCAGACTAAATTACGTCTCTGCCTAAGTGGCTCGCACAACTAATCAGCGCTGCAAGTTTATTCCTCGTTTTGCTGCGAGTTTCATAAATGATGTTCTTTAGGTTCTTTGGGTGTAAAGGTCAAGGTTGTTGTTTGAGGAATAATTCAGAAACCATTAATATTTGTATTTTTCCTTCTCAGGAAGAGAACAATTTAGAATGAAACTTTGAATTAGAGCGAAGGTAAACCATTGGGGCTAGTTCTACAAGCCACATTTCTACAGAAAAAGGAAGAAATTTGTATTTTAAATCAATAAATACAGTCCCATTCAATAAATTACTGACAAATTCATTTATTTTAGTAAATGTACCACTAAATGAAACGCATCATAAAAATTAATTACACAGAGAACGATGTTTGAGAGCCTTTATGTTTGCTAATTGTATTGATTTTTCCACATCCAAGTAATGGAAACATGACTTCTAAAATCGGAATATTATGTCAGACCAATAAATATATGTATATATATATATATATATTTAAGCATAAACATGGACTTCAAGAAAATTATATTTCCACTTGTAGATCAACTCTAAACTTAAAACATTAACTTCTACGTTTTGATGTATCATAAAATTTAGGAAATTGTCGTTGGGACCGAAGTTTTACACTGTAACCAAGCAGTTTTATTGTGACACTAATAATCAAACTATAGATCAAGTTTATTTGCTTAATACATTTCAGCAAAAAAGCTGTCAAAAGTGCTTTACATCATGAAAACAAAAAAATGAAAGTCATAAAAGCAACCTACGGTCACCAAAAGAGAAACCAGTAACAAACATTACATTTTGTTGACTGCCATCATCAAAATCATCAATACACATCAGATATATTGATCAATGTTCAAAAGCAACTCTAAACAGATCAGGTTTTTAGCCTTGATTTCAAAGAACTCAGCGTTTTGGCTGTTTTGCAGTTTTCTGGATGTTTGTTCCAGATTGTGGCTCATAGAAGCTGAATGCTGCGGTAAAACATTTAGACGGCGACTTAAAAACTTAGATGCTCAACAACTGTTGCTTAACAAATACGTCAATCCAAAAGTTTGACTTCCTTAGTCGAGGGAAACATAAATATATGTCACATAACGCAGCCTCCAAGAGGGATTTTATCTGAAGGGTCAAACACAAAATGATCTATCTTACTAAAGTAGAAAGAAAATAATGGTTTTCAAGTTTTACAAACATTTTCAATGTGTAGCATGCAGCCCTGTTCAGCCTAATACTCTATGAAAAAATTTATCTGCCAATGTAAATAATATTAAGGAATTATTTACTTAAAACAAGCTTTTATATCTTGCTGAAAAGTCACTTGTAAGTTAGTTTTGTCCCATTTCAAATGTTTTAAGATATTTGCATTAGAAACTAGACCAAAATGACTTGGTAAGATTCTTTTGCAGAGTTGAGCTGCATTATAAATTCTCTGTTCTTCTGTTTTGTGTCTCAGAGGGGCCCCTGCAGAGCGTCGTGTCCATGGGGGGTCGTCACCTGGTCCCTCATGGTGGGCTCTACCGGAGGGACCGCTTCCCTCCTCTGGACGTGCTTCAGTGGGTCTTCCACATGGAGAGGGACAGGAAAGTACGAGCCAGCGACATCACTTTGCCAACCAAACACAAGGTACAGTACTGTACACAGAGGTAAAGCATCTCTCACACACCATTCACACACACACACACACGCTGTGATTTACTGTTCCAATAAATCACTGGAGCCGCCTAATTTCCTATGGATTTCAATTTCCCCTTGGACATATCTGCATTGATCAACTTCAGGTGTGAGGATGTGCCAGGCGTCGCTCACGGTGACACTGAAGAATGGCTCTCAGATCTCTGCCATACGGCTCAACGTGTTGGGGTGCGTGTGTGTGTGTGTTGGGGTATAACTGAAGGATTTGTGCGCATGCAGCATTTCTGTTCAGCTCCGTCGTCACCGGCGAGGCGTTAGGAGACAAATCCTCGACTCTGGGTAATAGGATCTGAAAATGTCAGAGATAGAGGATCAGACGTATCGAGACTCCAGATACTGTTACCGTCTTCTGTTCAGATCACGAGGAACAATTAAACATCCAGATCAGACCAGCGTAACCAGCAAGTTTCAATGGATACAATCCAGATGCCCATCTTTTATCGCCTTCTGTCTTTGTCGGTGCTGCATTATTAAACCAATTGTAGCGCTGATAAAAGTTTGCCTGTAGATGAAAGATGTGTGTGTGTGTGTGTGTTTCTGGCTGACATGTCCTTGCAGAGGTGCGTGCTCCTCTGGGCCTGTAGATGAGTTTTGAGTCGGTGTTAGGAGGCGGCGACGAGGCCTGACAACGTCTTTACCCCCAGTTCCTCCCCTGGAGGCAGATCTGAATGGATTGTAGGAGTAAGGAGGAGAAATAAATTGGAGAAAAGGATAAATCAATGCTTGGCAGAGAGGCAAACAGACCTTCCAACCCCCCAGTCCACACGTATGCACACACACACACACACACACAGGTTCCACAACGTGGCTTTTTTTTTTTTCTTCCTTGGGCTGTATTGGATTGGTATGCAGAGCTGAAGAGAGAGACACTCAGAAAAAGACTTGGCCTACAAATGATGTCCTTTGTTTGATCCATTACGTTGGAGGGGATGGGGGGGGTTGTTGGTGAACTGGTGTGTGTGAGTGGGCGTGCGTGCGGGGGTGGGTGTGTGTGTGTGTGTGTGTGTGTGTGTGTTGAGGGGTAAGGTGGGGGTCCCACTGAGATAGTAGAGGAGCTTAGAAACAAATACTACATCTGAATGGGAGCATATCCTTCCTGGGAGAGAGAGACAGATAGAGAGAGAGAGAGAGAGAGAGAGAGAGAGAGAGAGAGAGAGAGAGACAGAGAGGTGTTCTGCACAGCTTAAAGATTGTTTGAAAATGTGCTACTAAAGCTTTTAATCTCAGCAGTTATTTGCTGCATTTCAATCGCAAATGTGCGCAAAAGCTTTGTAAATATTCCGCTAATGTCGAAAAAACACAATTTTACTATTAAATGAGAAACGCAATTAAAATCACACATGAATACGTTTGTCCACGCAATAAGTCATTATAAAACGCCGCGCCATCATCCTCCAACCACTTTCTGTCGTCTACTTCTTCGTGGTTTGCACCAGTGGCAACATCCGGTTGCTGATTATGTGACTCGTGTGATGCCAACAAAACCTATTGCTGTTTTGCAAAATAAACTAGGGGTGCACCGATTTATTAGTTCCGATTTCCTTAATTTTGTGAGATCGGTGATCTGCCGGTTTTTACGTGATCTTATCCACCAATGTTATCAAACTCGGCAAAGGTCTAAAAATCAACCACTGTGCTTTTCTCTTCTCAGGTGAGAGAGGTTTGACTGACAAACCGGACGACCAGGTCATGTCTGCACATTTACAGTTAATAATAATCACTCCATTGTTGCCAATTCAGCAACTTTCTTGATATATTTAGCAACATTTCAGACAAAAAAACTGATATCAGCCAAAATCGGAATCGGTAAGTTAGGCTTTTTAAAAGATCGGTAATCGGGGATCGGCCAGAAAACTGCAATCGGTGCACCCCTAAAACAAACCAATTTTGATATGGCAAAAAAATAAAACACCTCATCCTAGTGCCAAAAGTTTTTTATGGAGAAACTAGATCTTTTTCTAAATTGCTGTTACGATTAAGTAGATTTCCTTTTGAAATGTCAAATTTCAAAAATAAATGTCAGCTACTGATTAGAGAAAGTTTCCAGCTATTTCAGGTTGTTCAAGATAAATATTGTATGATTCCTGTCATCAGTCTGTTTCTGTTGGTGCGTGTGTTGCACAAGAAGTTTAGAAAATCATGCAAAAACACCAACAAAAACCAAAATTAATCTTAAAGACAGCTTTATTTTATCTGTAATAATGTCAACGTGTGGAAAAACAACTATTTTTGTACATTTAAGAGCGAAAACCTGAACAGTGGTAAATATAACGAGGTGTTTAAACAATCTGCACTTTAATGGTGAATGGAAACGACATGCATTTCAATCTAAAGTATGACTAAATAGGTTTGCTTTAGGATAAAACTGACAACTTTAGTTTATTTTCATAAGAACATGAAGCAGGACGTCCAGCCAGCAGCAGCAGCTCCTCAGAGATGACACCGACCTGAGAAGAAGATGCAGACAAGAGAACAGAGTTTAGGTTGGATTAGAAACAATACCCATAAATGACATTACAACAACAACAACAAATTAATGAGTGATACAAAAACTCCTGAATTTATGTATTATTGTTTGCATAGTGTAAAAGCTAACATAAAGCTCATCTGGTAAAAATGCTGAGAGTTTTCTTCTTTGTTCTCTTTACTCACAGCTTCAAAAGTCTACAGTTGTTAGTATAAGGCACTTAGTTGAGAAAGCGTACTTTTAAACTATATAGACACTCATACTCAATAAATCAAAACATTCATTCAGATGAAATCAGATTAAAAATACCTTTTGAAAATAACAACCTTTCAGCAGGTATTAAACATACTTCATAAACGCCACATTTCTGCATTTAAATATTATCTGATGTAATATCCTAATCTTAAATGTTGTGTTTTTATTACCTTTAAGCAGAAAAGCATCACAACCACAGATAAAAGTCTTAAAAACTTTAAGTTGATCAGTGCACCGCAAAAACACAAAATCTTGCAAAGTAGTTTTGGTCTAATTTCTAATGCAATTATCTTAGTACTCTTGAAATAAGACAAAGCTGACTCATAAGAGTGCTTGTTTACTTTCAGTAATTCCTTAATATTGATGAAAAAGTCCTCGTTCCACTGGCAGATTACTTCACTTCTGACATGGGAAAAATGTCTCGTTATAAATGAAGTAATCTGCCAGTGGAACTATCATTTTTTTCATCATAAATGCTCAAGATTGAAATACAGCCCCACCTCTAACACACACAGTATATTAGTGTAGTCATTTTATTCACGGACAATAAATCACTCATCAGCCCTAAGCTGCTCTTTATATTTCTGCTAACTAGCAACTATTAACACTTTATAACCAGCGTTCATGTAAAAACAGCGCAGAACTTGTCGTAAACCCTTCTCACTTGCTTCTTAAATATGGATCTAATTGTATGAGGGCCCCCTGCTGAGGTTATCAGACCATTTTCACTCTCAAAACAGACTCTTAAAATGCAATCAAATCTCAACTTCAACCTCCCTCTAATTATTTATGCAGCAATTTTTTCCCCCATCACCGCTCCGCTCTGTCTGCGCTCCAACACTCTGTCTCTATCTCTATCTCTTTTTTTTTTTTTTCCTGAGACATGCACCACTGAGCTCTTCACACCCCGTTTAGATTAGCTTGGGAGTTCTCTCTCTCTCTTTTTTTTTTTCAGCGTTTCTTTTTATAGTTTGGTCGCTCGTACTGTACTCCCTGCTGTGCTTCTATTTTCATGAATGCTGTGAGAAATAATTGAAAGCGCCGTGTTCGGCGCCGTCTGTTGCAGCTCTCCCACTTGCTCATGCCTTGTAAATACTGTATCGCTAAAACCCCCGCTGAAAAGCTGCCAGTTTGGGAATCCTCACAACTCTGTGAGCGAGAGAGAAAGAGAGACGTCAACGCTCGCTGAAAACTTGAGCCAAGATCACATTGTTACCCCGAGCTGAACGCTGCTCCTGTTGGACGGAGCTTGTTCAGCTGCTTGTCCTTGTCGAATTTTTATTTTTTTTTTACTGTGAAACTAAATTCTCTGTGAATGTCTTTTTCTCTGCGTGTTTGTTCGAAAATTTCTCACCCGTGACTTCTACGCTGAGCGGCAGAAGCATGTCGGAGGAGTCGTGACTCCTGCTGTAAGCCGTGCTGTAGCAGATGGAAGAGATCAAAGAATCTTAACAGGAACGAATGTTTTGTGTGTGTGTGGGGGTGTGTGTGTGTGTGTGTGTGTGTAGAGGAGCTTTACAGAAAATGACCTCTGCCCCTGCTGCCGTCAGGTGTGTGAGTGGGACTCTAAGGGAACGAAAGCCCCTCACCTTTACCAGTGTGGGTCTAATAATGTTGAGCACTGATACTTATGGCAGGAGTGTGAAACTCATTTTCAGTTTTGGGTCATGTCAAGATCATGAATGTACTCAAAGGGCCGGTTGTAGTAGAATGTATTGATAAAACTGTTCAAATATTAATAAATAGCTCTTTCTGCATTTGTTGAGTGCTTCTTGAAATTAAATATTGAGCGTCTTTTCATGTTGATGTACTTTGACGGTATGCAGAATAAATAAAAAAAAAATGCTTTGATTTGGTTGATAAAGTCATATGGGCAGTGGTGTTCAAGCATTTTTGCCCTGGGGGCAAAAACTGGCAGATTTAAACTACATCTTTAAATTAAAGATGTAAAAATTTTGTTTGATTTTCTTTATTTTTTTTATATCTGCTCATCAATAAACAACATTTTAATGAAATCTGTACATCAGTAAAGATCCAAAACATGGAAAAACTGTGGACTTATTAAAAGAAAAATAGACAACTTCCACATTTTGGGGGGTAATGAACTGTTTTCTGTTTTAGTGGCCACATTTTTACTGTTCTAGGCTTGTGGTCAGGGGTTGAAAAATCATTTCAAGGGTCACAAACGGCCCCCAAACCACACTTTGAACACTCCTGCTTTTAGAGTCCACATAAAAAATTACACTGGGCCGGATTCGGCCCCTGACCCTTGAGTTTGACACACATAACTTATGATGTCCTAACCTCTTCCGCTTTATTTAGCTGCATGGAAGTGCAGAAAGCAGCAAAATAACCTCTGTATTTCTAGTTCTGAAACTGGGATATGCCGCTCACACTGCCTGTTTTAATGTGAAACATCTCTTCCATGATCCAGACGGCGGAAACTAAAGGAGGCAGAATGACGAGAATGAGCCTCATCGAGGCCCCGACGTGGAGGGAGGCTTTGAAGGTTTGTAAATTGCTGCGCGTTTTTGAATTTTTTTGGATGAGATGCAGGAAAATATTTTTCAACCAGACAAATATGTGTTTTCATGTGAGGCACACCTGGCAGGAAGCCCACTTGGCCACCAAAATGTATGTTTGTTTGTTTTTTTTTTATGTCGTATATGTTGATGTCTACAGCTGGAACGGTTATTGAAGCTGGCAAATATTTTGAATTATTCAGTTCGTAAAATCAATGTTTTCATCCCACAAATATGTAGCTGTGGCTTTTAGGTTTCATATGTTGTTGGCAGGAAAAATCTCACTGCATGAATGGCAACCGGGGTCTACTGCTAGATTAATATTTGTTCATATAGAACTTTCTAGAAACAGAGAGAAGCTGAGACAGACAGACAGACACTTTTGTGAACCTACACTAGCTGCCCATTAGGTGGCAGTGTGCTAAGTGAGGCTTTTATGCAAGTGTAGCATCAACACACAAGTAAATTGTAACTATACTTGAAAGAATTGGATGTACAGAGAAAGAAGTGATTTAAAACTGGAGATGCTTAAATAAAGCGGCAACTCCTTAAAAACCTACATTTGGATTTTGATAATGAATCAGAGGAAAACGCTTGAATATATATAGGCACCTTTTATGCAGAGCCATGTTTTGTTACGATTCTAAAACCATCAAGTTACTGATTCTTTCTTGCTGGTGGTGCCCTCTATACATTCTGCCCTGGGTAGTGAGACATATCAGAAACCACTGCTCTTAGTAAGATTTGTTAGTTAAATGTGTCTGCTCATCTTTAAAAACTCTTGTATTCATGTATCTAAAATTGAGGTCTTAAAATGTCTTAAATTCCTTTTTTAACCACAGATATTAAATGTTGTTGTGGTAGGACTATTTAATCTCATGTAGTTTTCCTTTTTCTTGCGGGACTTTACTGTTACGCAAAAGTTTGAGTCACAAGACTCGAGGCGGTTGCAGCTATTGGTAACCAGCTGCTAATATGGCTTCGCTAGCTAGCTATTTAGCTTATTCAAGTCCATAATGGGTAAGAAAACGCCAAATTTCCACCAGTTAAGTGGTGTTGGTCTTTGTCATTGGTTCAATTCTGATGTCAAGCTATATGATTTATTTACAGGTCATAAATACCATTCAGAGTGTTCTTAAAAAGTCTTAAATATAAGTTGGTGGAACCTACAGACGCCCTGAAGTTGTTATAAGATCTTTCTTACAGACTAAATATAGACTAGCATCGACTGATTCATTATGACATATACCAGGGGTGGGCACTCCTGATCCTCAAGGGCCAGTGTCCTGCAACTCTTAGATGTTTCCCTGGTCCAACACACCTGAATCCAATAGCTGAATCAACTTCCAAGTGCAGTCAGGTTCTCCAGAGTCCTGCTAATGACCTCATTATTTGACTCAGGTGTGTTGAAGTAGAGATATGTCTAGAAGTTGCAGGACACTGGCCCTCTAGGACCAGGAGTGCCCACCTCTGACATATACAGTGGGTAAAATATGTATTGGACAAGTCAACATTGTTCTCAGTAAATATATTTCAAATGGGGTTACTGGCATGAAATTTCTTCCAGTTCTCAGCAACAACCCAAGTAATCCACACATAAACAAACAAAGCAAATTAGTTTATGAATAAAGTTATGGTCAAAACATGTAATGGAACAGGGAATAAGTATCCAATACACTTACATAAATCTCTTAAATAGGTTGGGGGGTTTTAGCCTTAACTACTCTATTTCCATTGTCTTCCTTGAAATAAATCATTTTCAGATTTATATCCAGGTTGTTCTGGTACATTTATCCATTCATCCTCCATTCAGTAGCACATGTTGTAAGATGACCCACACTATCATGTTCCTACCTTGAAACTTCCCTTCTGACAAGGTTCTTCCTCCAACAATGGTTTGTGCAAAGAGTTTAGCTTAAGCCTCAATCTCCAGGTAAAACTGTACCTGCTATTTCTGGGTCTCCCTGAAGAACTCTGTTAATGCTTCTTGGCTCTTGGACAACTCTTTTGACTTTTCCATCAGAAATCCTATGAGAGACGCCTGGCTGCGTCTGCTCGATGTTGAACTTCTCCTCTTCCGGATTATGGCCCCAACAAGCATTCGCTTTTATATTTAGAGGTTTAGAAAGACATCCCCAACCATTGCCGTCCAAATGTTTTGCAACGGTGCGACTTTCTTTTTATGAAGATTTCCTATCTCTCTGTTCAATACTTTGCTAACAAGAAGCCAGTTTATATAAATGAGTTAATATTAAACCAGCTGATTCTAAATACTGATAGATCTCAGTTGTTTATTTTTTTGGTCTTCTAGGCTTCGTTTTGTTCATGTGTTCAGTAGTTATTCCCTGTACCATTCCACTTTATTGCACATAATTTTACAAACAACTAATTTGTTGTTTTCTTTGCGTGTGTGGATTACTTATTTTGTTACCAAAATGTGGTGTGAATTTCATGTCGATAGAGTGAACCCCCGTCTATTTGCAGTTCAGTTTTTGTCCATTTTTTGGTCAAACGTAACTAAAATATTGGAAAGAAATCCACCTTGGCAAGCTGAAATACCGAGGCACATTGTTACTTGACACAATAGGCCGGGATTTACAAATCAGCCAAAGAAGAAGCATTATTTCCTTTCCTTGACACTGATTGATTGTATCAGTGTTAGCTAACCATGGATGTTAGCTCCTGTGCTATTGCCAAAATGCTTCAACTGTGTGTATTAAGGCATATTAAGGTAAATTTTATGTTTGAACTATTAAAACAGGCAAGTCTGCTTTAATCTAAGTATTTCTGTATTTCCTCTGTTCGCGGTTAACTATGGTCCCTAACTCTCGCGAATACTGGAGTTCCACTGTATATCTATTGAGAAAACCATCGATGTGTTCAATGCATATATGATTGGAATGATTGTCACTTTTTTTTTTCCACAGCTTCGTCCATCAGACGTTCAGCAGATGTCCTCCCTACGGCCCAGACCTGTTCTTATGACGCAAACAGAACCTAAAGGAAGAAAACGGACAGACAGAACTGGTCCTTACCATCATAAGACTCAAAGGGTGTCGCCACAAAGACGGACCAATCAGAACCACTAGGTGAAGCTCTGTAAGAAGAAAAAGAAGGAGATTGGGAGGGTGCGGTATGGAGCAGGGCGTAGAAGACACAACATGGAACATGATTAAATAAAGTCTGTTGTTTTCCTCTGTGCAGCAAGAGAATTGATCACAAATTGACTTGTATTTTCTACTGTGTGTGACCCCAGTGTCAGCTGTGACTATTGCTTGTAAATTATTTACCCAATCCCCTTTCCCAAACTGCACACAAACACACCAATCCTTTCTCCCACCCCGCCAAAAAAGAAAGACAGAAAATAGTTTGAGGAAGAGGTTTCAACGCTCCTCGGTTCGCCTCTGCGAGTTGCGAAGGGTTAGCGAGCGATATGTTTGTCTTTTTCCACTTCAGTGAAGGGTGACTTCAGCTTGGCTGCAATAAGAAATGGATTACCCGTTCATGAAGGAGGCTGCGTCACTCCTCATTGAGCTGGACAAATAACAAATTAATTCCTAGCCGCCTAATTTCTCTCTGTTCTCCGGTGAATTTTCGATGGCGTCGAATTACTGATCACAGCCGCGTGGCTCAACTTTTTCTTTCTGTTTTTTCTTATCAATTCATTAAAGATGCGATGGAGGGAAAATATCTCCATAGCTGCTGGTGGAATATTTGGAAGAAAGAAAAAAAAACTTTACAGGGGGAAAAAAAGTTCTTTCTTCTTCTGCTATACAATAGCGTTTTTTGTTTTGTTTTTTTGTTGGTTTTTTTATTTTTTTTATCAAGTCGTCTCAATCTCGTGTCAGTCTAGTGCGGGTCAGGCTGCTCGTGTTTTGTAAAGTAGCGGCGTATTGACAGGCTGGTATTGATGTTTCAATTAGAGCAGCGTTACGTAGTGCTGCGGCGCGGTAACACGGCGCGGCTCCCGCCATCTGCTTCTGCCTCCGCGTCTGACGAACGAGGCACGTGGGGCTAATCGAGCCGCACATGAGCGATGGCACCGCGATATCTGGCTCGAGCACACGAACGCGCACGTCCTAATGCAGGGATGGGGGGTGGGGGTGGGGGTGCGCGTGAGGGTTGGGGGTTGGGGGGGGGGGGGCTTCTTGTTTAAACAGCCCCGCAGAAAGAAAAAAAAAGAAGCTTGTGCCACGGGGAGCAGCCTGCAGGTTATTTCTCCCGACAAGGATTCAGGCTATAGAAGTACCAGATGCACGAGATGGAAAATTCTTCAAAAGCTTGTCTTGATGAAAAGACAAAAAAAAAAAAAAAAAAAAAGGAAATGGCCTGTGCCAGGTTTCTCTTGCACTGGGACAGCCTGGAATAACAGTGTGCATTATGCCTGGCGTTGCTGCCTGCCAAACCACACGAATCAAAGGCCTCATTGTGTGGATTACCTCGTTAATCTGCTGATGCCATTGAGCAGTATTGCAGGTGTTAATGTGCCAGGTTTTTTTTTCCTCTCCTCACTATCTCTCTCTCTTTCTCTCTCTGTCTCTCTCTCTCTTCTTTTATTGGGGAGGTGTAGCGTCAGGTTTGTAATCTGCTTTAAATGCTTTCTGGGGAACGACACACTGAAACTCTGCCAAGAGATTGCGAGGAGCTCTCTGTTAAAGGGGATGGGAAGGCGAGTGGTGGGGTGTGTGTGTGGGGTTAGTGAGAGGGAGGTAGGGGGGTGTGTGACGCGGTGCCGAAGCCTGTGGGGACTATAGCTGGTGAGCTGCACGGCCCACACCACTTGTTGAAATATAGGGCTGCATGAATAATGAAAGAGGGAGAGGGGAAGCGATATTGCTAAAGCAGTCCCACAATGACATCCATCATAGTAATGCCCCGTCGCTCTGCTTCTTTTGTCTCATCCGGCGCACTAACTCCAAGTTGCGTCTCTTTGGAGGAGCGAGCTTGCTCCGTGTCTGCCTGGGCTGATAGACCGGAAGAAGCAGGAAGGGATAGATAGATGGATGGATAGATAGATAAATGCACAAGGAAAAAAAACGAGTGAAAAGTGAAGAGAAATGTGCTTCTTTTCTGCTCCCCGGGGTGGTCTCTTCATCCAGGGGCCTCAAAGAGCGACAGAATACACCTCCCTGCTACAATGGAAGGAGGGGGCTCACAGGGGCTGTTGCTATTTGAGTGTGTGTGTGTGTGTAGTGGGGGTGCAGCTTTAAGCAGGCCTTTGAGTGGCCTAATTGCATTGGAATACAGCAGCCTGAGAGCTGGTTCAGATCACGGCGGGCTGCTGGAGGGGTGAGCGCCCGCACCTCGACAGCCACACTCAGCAAAAGAGCCCCGGCACAAAGCGCACAATTAATGCTCTCCCTCTCGTTAACTCTCTCCCCACTTTTTGTCCTCTCCGCTCATCCTCCCCCTCTACCTCCCTCTCTCCCCCCATCCTGACCGCACAGCTCAGTATGTCGTCACTCACCCACTGTATTAATCCTCCCATGCAGCCCCGTCAATCTCACCATCTTTGATGCACACAACAATTACAGTAAAGATGAAAGGCGTGGGTCGGCCGCCTTCCTATTATGTAAGACCTGAAACAGGGAGAAAATGACTGAGATGCAAGCATACTGGTCTGAAATAATAATAATAATAAAAACTTTTAGAGGCGGCTGGACTTGTGATGTGTGCCGGTTCACACGTTCTGTGCTCAAACGGTGAATATTGGAAGAGGTAGAAACAGAATTACATGACTAAATGTTAAAGTTACATGTAAAAGAAAATCAGAATCTTTGCATCCAGCCCAAGCAACAGCAAACTTGCAGCAATGAATACTGAGATGTTTAGCATTTACACTTTAAAAAAATAAATGCTGCTAGAATTCAACACAGAAAAGAAATTTGCATGCATGACTAAATTGCATGCATTTTAGTCTGGTAGATTTGAATCAATTATACTAAATTGGTATTATGTAAATGTAACAACTGAAAGATTAATGAAATCCAAACAGAACAAAATTGTATTAAATTCTAATTATTATGATGATTTTGTTCAGAGGGTTTGTCCATCTAGGAAAAAAATAAAACAACAACAATCAAAAAGCAAGAATTGGTTCATAATGATTGAGCCATGAATCATTACTGAAATAGTACAAACTTTTTATATGTCCCTCATATAATTTATTATGCTAATCATTTCGATAAAACCACTGCTGAGATGCATAATGAAGGTTAGCATGCTAGCAGCTTTGTCTTTAGCATTAGCGCTTTCACTAAGCGAGTCAAAGGTGGACACAAAGTGAAATACTTAAACCTATATAAACTGTTTTAAAAATTCTTAATGTTCACTAAGTTGATATTTTTTAATAATAGATACCAGCCTTAATGGATTAGATGTTTAGTAATGGCTTGTTACACAGTTGTTAATAACATAGCTAATAATGTAGCTAATAATGTAGCTAATATTGTCAGAGTTTTCCTATTGTTGTTATTACAAACTAATATGCTTGATTGCAGTTTTAAGATATTTTTGGGCAAACATATCTAAACTAATTGTTTTGTTTTGTTGTCCTTCATTCGTCCTTTCAGAGACATCTCAGTCATTTTAGTAATTATCAGAGACCTTACTGGTAAAAGCATTTGGATTATTGTGATTTTTATTAGTGATTACAGATGCTTAGATATGAATAAAACATATTTTCTTCAACCGTGACCATAAACTTTGCTGTCTCGATGTTTTGACGTGTTGAATGTCTTTAACATGAATGCTGTTTTGTATTTAAGATCTAAGACACAACAGGAGAAACATTTTAAAATGCAGAAAACATGACCACCCTGCAACAAGGGTTCTTCTATGAAGCTGGTCATTAGCATTCTGCTACTTTCTCTGCATCATATCAGTAAAAAAAAAAAAAAAAAAAAAAAAAAAAATTCTTACAGAAGTGTTAGTCCTCTCATGGACTCCACAGTCCAATCACAGTCTACTTGCTCCATATTTTAAAAAGCCTTCACCTTGGATTCTCTGGGCCGAGTCGTGTGGGGAGGAAGTCGGCGATTCTGAAAACATTTCTCATCCAACCAGCCCCAGCCTTTGATTTCCTTTATTACCCGAGCCGTGTCTTAATAAAATCTAATTATTTCCGCTCGCAGGACGTTTTCGGGTGAGAAACTGGCAGAGGGATGTGAGCTGATGTATGGGGGAGACAGTCGCCTAATTAGAGCGTTAGAAATTGAATCTTTACAGCACACGGGTCATATAATTATCCTACTGTTAATTTAACGCTTACATTCCCCACCGTTCACTTCACTCCCTTAAATGTAGCTTGGCAGCAGCTCAGCACCCCGGTGCTTGGGAGGAGGGCCCCCATCGTTGGCCCTTCCGAGCGACTGAATAACAGCAGACCCTGAAGTCCAAATAACAAGGCTCGCATCATTTATGCATTGTTAAGCCATGTAATTGAAACGAGCCGTAGTTTGCATATTACGCCATTAAAATAATGTGCTTTGCGTTTCTCCCAACACGACTGTTTAAGCCTGTGTGGCGATGTGGTAATTCCTCGAATTACAGCCTAATTACCACAATGTTCTTTTGATTTGGCCGATTTCAATGTTGCGCCACAATAATGTGGAATATTAGCAGAATGAATGACCGAGCCGTGCCCGGAAACTTTTCGCGGCATAACTTAAATCCTGGCGGCTGCGTGAGCCGTCAGTGCAGCTGGAGCCACATCTATAAAGGATTATTAGCCTATGAAATGAGATCCATTAAAGGCCCAATCACAAATCTTTCATTAAAGAGCTCGGCTTTACGTGGAATAGGACCATTTTGTGTGCGTTACTCTCTTGATCCTCATTATCCACTTTAAATCACAGAGTGTGCATGTATTACTGCTGTAAACATCGTAATGATGTTTATGCTCGCTATAAAGATGTATTTAATTTATGACAGGTACTAGGATTTTACAGCATATTTGCTTTTTTTGTCAACACGCGCCTTTAAAATAATAATGTAGTAAATTATTGCAGTTTATAGCTATAAATATAGTCAACCTTTTAAAGCCTGATGCAATAAATTACATCCAGAAAGCAATATAGTTCTAAATTGAAATCTGCATTTAATTCTCTGAACTAAAAGTTGAATGTTCGCCGTTAATTTGTCTGTTTGTATCATAATTGATACATTAGGCATATGTGGTTGTATTTATCAAACTTTCCCAACCAAACGGAGATTTTTAGTTTGTCTTAAAAAAACAACACAGCTAAGCAGCATTTACCATTGTACATTTGATCCAATCAAAAACAGGGGACAAAATGATGCGTTCTGTGCTATTGAGATAAAGACGGCCTCACAATAAACGATAAATCAATTAATCGCATGATAAATTTAAAAAAATCTCAATCATTTCTTTTTCTCTTTCTTTCTACCAAAGTTGGTCTTCAGTTTGATGCTTTGGTCTCAACTAGCCTTTTTTTTTGAAGCACAATTTTGTTTACAGAATCTTCATGATTCGTCTTATTTGTTGTTTCTGTTGTTTTGTTTATTTATTTTGGATATTTAAAATGTCTTCCAGTTCCAGAGTTAAATGTTCATTAAAATTTCAAGTGTATTGATTTTTGAGAATGTGTTCTTGCATTGTCATGCTGTCACCATTATATTACTTGAAGGTGGTCTCAAAACAACAAAACTATCGTTTATCGCGAGTTATCGTCTATCAAAATTTGTAATCGTGACAGGCCCACTTATAGCTCCTGTTAAGATTAAAATCATCCACCCTGGTCACTAAAAAGCAGAACCGAAGAACCCAACATGCTGCAATTAACATCTGCCTCTGCTTAGTTGTTGCATTTTATGGCTATGATAAAATGCACCTTTCAAAGCATTAGGCAAAAGATAATATTCAGAAAGTAATAGTTTTCATTTGAACTCTTTATTTGAGGCTTCTTACAAAAAGTTGTCTTTAATTTCTGTCTGTTTGGTGTCATAATTGATACATTAGGCATATATGGTTGTGTTTATCAAACTTTCTCAACCAAATACAGTTTTCATTTGCAGGATTATAGTAGTTTTTTCAAAAAATACAGATTCAAATGGTCCACTCTGGCCACCAAAAAAAAAAAAAAGCGGTCAAAGCAATCAAAAGAAGTTCAACCAGCATAAGGATTATAAAATAATCCAGTGCAGGTCAGGAACTGAACATGCTGTAATCAGCACCTGCCTCTTCTAAATTATTGCAGTTTAGAGCTATAAGTGATTCAAAACAATGATAATAAGAAAATAGTAGTTTTAAATTGAACTCTGTATTTGATGCTCCTTACAAAAAGCCTTTAATTTCTGTCCGTTTGTATCATATTAGGCACATCAGGCGTATGTGGTTGTACTTATCAAACTTTCCCAACGAAATAGTGTTAATTTGCAGCATTCATTTTGTAAAATACAGATTGAAATTGTTCACCCTTGCCAATAAAAAAAGCGGTCAAAGCAACCATAAAACGTTTTAGGAACGCCTTCAACCAACACATGGATTATAAAACAATCCATTCCGGGTCGGAGAGAACCAAACCTGATGCAATTAGCATCTGAATCTTCCTGCATGCCTCTGCATTGTTCTCATGTTTCCGTCTGCACATTTGACATGTGTCCTTGTGTGAACTTTTTTTTTTTCTTTTTTGTTGAATAAATTAACATGGCTGAAAGTGATTTGTGAGTGTGAATATTTAATATATAGGCTTTTGTGTGTTCCCTGAACACTTTGGAATTTTTTTTTGTGAAAGTATTTCTTTGATTGCTTTTTTATTGCCTTTTAATTCTACTGCTGGTCCACATTATTAAATAAAATGTTTAATTACAGTTTCAATCATTTGCATAGCAAGAAAGTTATAAATTGGGGATATCGGGAAGTGTATGGGCTGATTTATTGGTTTAATTTGTTGCCACTAGGTAATAACGTTATATCTGGTGGGAAGTGAATTGTTGTAGGCCAGACCAAACCTACGGTGCTTTTTAATTGCATCCGTACTTGTAGGACGTATCCGCGCCTTTAAATCTAAATCAGTGACAACACCCAGAAGTTGTAAAGTTGGAATCTGCTTCTGGTCACAAAATATTACGTTTCTGTTCGGTTTTGATTTATCCCTCAGCAGAGTGAGGAGCAGCTCTGAGGAGAGACATAATCTCATCTTTTTCAGCTCTTCTAGTCCTTTCTTTCTTTTGGGGGCCTGCGTTCCTCCCTCCTCCCTCCTTTATCCCCGCAAAGGCTTTGTCCCCGCAGCACACAGCCTCTCTAAATAGAGGCCTTTACACAGTCGTGGTTTGGAGTGGGGTGGGGGGAGAGGCATCAGCGGTGATGCAACTGCTGTTGTTTCATTTACCTCTCCCTATGGCAACCAGCAGCAGTCGGCCAGGAATGTCCCCTCTCTGGACAAAGTCCTGGTCCCTGAGTCTGACACCGGGGGCAGCGACAGCTGGGACGGAATGGAGGCTTGCCCTCCGTGCCCCGGACTGGAGGCCTTAGCTTGGACTTAATCCTTCTGTTCACCTCTGTCTGTTTTCACTTTATTGGACGATGAGCGAGCCTTTGGACTCACTATTGCGTCTACAGCAGTTCTCTAGAAGACACGGGAACAAATTCACTGACTTCTTTTTTTCCTGTTGATAGTCATTTATGCACAACCTTTGTAACAATCTCACAATATATCCTTAAAGAGCTGCAAATGCATTTCAGATGCCTCAAGTTTAAATTTACTGTCTTATTTCATTTGTTTAAATCAAGAAATATTAACTATTCATATCATATGCGAAACTAAAACTCAGCTCAAAGTTACTTTTTGATTTGTGATCATTTCCAAACTGCTACGTTTCAAGTCCGTTTGCTGAAATGCCAGACACTTTTCTCTGGATCACACATGAGAATAGCACAGCCCTTCCCCCACCTGTTGCTGCACACTGCCAGTCAGCTACCTGAAAGAAAGCTGCCACACTTTCCGCTCGCTTACAATAAAGACAAATTTGCCTCTACTGATATTTCATTTGCAAATAACAAGCAGTCGATGAAAGTCGCAAGATAACTTTGACAAGGATTGACTTTATGTCTCATAATCAAAGTATCAAACCATTTTAGTGGAAATCTGAATAACTGTTGCTTTTCTGTTAGAGTTAAAAGCAACCAGCTCAGGTTACACATGTAGTTTTAAAATCGGGGGCAAATGCAGTGAAGCAGTCCAATACCAGCTCGTGCCCAGCCTGTGGCCCCGCCCACTGAAGCTTTAAGTTGATTGGTTGAGCTCAGTTTGTTTACAGAGAGCGGCTGAGCGTCTCTGAGAAAGATCCAGAGAACAATATCAGAACTTTAGGAGTCTGGAGATTCAGCCTAAAATGATCAGTGACATGATTATGAGGTGGGCGTCATTTAATCTGGAAATGATGTTTTATAAACTGCTTATCACTAAATTAAGAATAGACGTCTTTTGTAGTGAAAAAGATATTTATTAATGAATTAAAAACAACCTTTTTTAGTTAAAACATTCTAGATATTGTTTTCCCGGATGATTTCCGGGTTTCCTGTCAGACCTGACGCTTGTCCCCCTATGAGGACATGCAAGAGAAAAACCTCTGCAGTTTGTTTATTAAGTGTATTAAATACAACAGAAAACGAGGATTGGTACTTTATTTATCAAAGCACTTTTCTAACCTTTAGCTCATTTTCTTGTTAAAATTAAAACCTGCAGTTTTAATTACATGTTACTGCGTTGGGTTTGTTTATGGAACTAAAAAATAGTGGGAAATCGTAGTTTTGTTGCATCTCTAACATACGTTGTTAGCATTTTCTCAAATTGTTGTTAATCCAGAAACAACAAAAAAACACATTTATTTGAGTTTTTCAGCTAATTAATAGTTTAACATTTATAATAAAAAAAAAATCACTAGTTAAACTAAATGTTTAGTAAACTAGTAGTTTACATCTTTAAACGAATAGTTTGATTCCGTTAATTTAAGGGAGACGAAATGATGATTTGTGAAGAGAAATGAAGTTATGAATTTTTACACAACTAAATAAGCAACATTGCACAAATAAAACGGTCTAAATTCCTAATCAATCAACCAGCCTGCAGTGATAAAATATCAAAACTGTTCTAAAAAAAAAATAAGTCAACTTGTTACAATATACACATAAAGATGACATCAATGGTCTAAATTCCAATAAAGATGGCTAAAATAATCACATTTTCGCAATCCACACTGGTGTGTACAACAACACCTTTAACCAACAAAAATAAATCTGCTGCCTGCATCAGAGGAAATCCCCGCAGCCGGAGCTCGACTACCTGTAGTCTGAGTCCGGATAAAAACCTGACAACCAGAGTAAATCAACTGGATCTTACAGCCGCACCTGCTGATCCCGGAGCTCCGTCTCCTCGCGCCGCGCTCCGGCTCTCCGCTTCCACAGGAGCCTCGAACAACTCGCACCTCTCCTGCAAAACAAGGCTGTGTTTGTTGAGACTCCCGCCGAGCCAATCCGCGCGCCGTTGCCCCTGGCAACCGTGTCCATCATTCCCCGACGCCCAATAGGCGACGGGGGCGGCGCGGAGTCCAGGTGCGCCTCGGCGTCCACTTGGCAGAGCGCCTGGGAGCCGCCTATGGGCAGGAGCGGATCTGTCAAATGCGAGGTTCCTTTAATAAGAGCGACCAGTCCGGCTCCGGGAGTCATGGCGACCGCAGCGTCTAACCACTACAGCATCCTCACCTCCAGCGCATCCATCGTGCACTCGGAGCCCGGCGGCATGCAGCAAGCCACGGCGTACCGGGACGCGCAGAGCTTGTTGCAGAGCGACTACCCGCTGCAGAGCAACAGCCACACGCTCAGCCACGCGCACCAGTGGATCACGGCGTTGTCCCACGGAGAGGGGACCCCGTGGTCCTCGAGCCCCATCGGCGCGGAGCAGGACATCAAGCCTGCGGTGCAGGGCGCCAGGGAGGAGATGCACAATTCCAGCAGCAGCCTGCAGCACCAGTCGCGGCCGCCGCACCTGGTGCACCAGGCGCACGGGAACCACCACGACGCGCGGGCGTGGAGGACCACCACCGCGGCGCACATACCGAGCATGGCGACGACGAACGGCCAGAGCCTTATTTACTCCCAGCCGGGCTTCGGCGTCAACGGGCTGATCCCGGGGAGCGGCCAGGGGATGCACCACCACAACCTGCGGGACAGCCACGAGGACCACCACAGCCCGCACCTCAGTGAGCACGGCCACCCCGCGTCCCAGCACCAGCACCAGCACCGGCCGCAGAGTCACCACGACCACTCGGACGAGGACACGCCGACGTCGGACGACCTGGAGCAGTTCGCCAAGCAGTTCAAGCAGCGGAGGATCAAGCTGGGCTTCACGCAGGCGGACGTGGGACTCGCCCTGGGGACCCTGTACGGAAATGTGTTTTCCCAAACGACCATATGCAGGTTTGAGGCCCTGCAGCTCAGCTTCAAAAACATGTGCAAACTGAAGCCGCTGTTGAACAAGTGGCTGGAGGAGGCGGACTCCACCTCGGGCAGCCCGACCAGCCTGGACAAAATCGCGGCGCAGGGCAGGAAACGGAAAAAACGGACCTCGATCGAGGTGAGCGTAAAGGGAGCTTTGGAGAGCCATTTTTTGAAGTGCCCTAAGCCGGCCGCGTCGGAAATAATCACGCTGGCGGACAGCCTTCACCTGGAGAAAGAAGTGGTGAGAGTTTGGTTTTGTAACAGGAGACAGAAGGAGAAGCGCATGACCCCTCCCGGAGGAGCGCTGCCGGGCAGCGAGGATGTGTACGGGGACACGCCGCCGCACCACGGGGTCCAGACCCCGGTCCAATGAACTCTACCGGACCGCTCCTCCAGGACTTGTTCATCGGTTGTTTTTTTTAATTATTATTATTATTATTATTATTATTATTATTATTATTATTATTATTATTATTATTATTATTATTATTATTATTA